>JAOXNR010048610.1:0-18260 GCA_028571225.1 Parsonsia alboflavescens | reverse complement strand
TTATCCCCATAGCAATTGACCTACGGATTGTTTCTTGTTAACAACTTTCTCATCTTTATTCTCTCCTTTTTAATTAGGTTTTTTTTTTTAATTCTTTGTTCAACTTTATTTTTACAAACTCTTTAAAGATTCCCCCTTTTTGTTACTTATTAATTGGTTTTATTCAAATTGAGATTCAAATCCTTGTGGGTTCGACTCTACTTGCCCAAACTGCATTAGTTTTGGTAGATAGGTTTAATTTGTTCGTGTTACGACTCACGGTCAGCAACATATTTGCCAATTGGTCTAAAAGTTAACTTTATAATTCAATATGAGACAGATTCTTTTTATGTCTAATCTTAAGAGTGGAACAAACAAATTCTTTATCTTTTAAGACTTAAAATTCAGAGTCACTCTGACAACCCCATCATAAAGCCATTTCAAATTGTGAGAAAACCAACGTGCTCATCATTTGTCCAAATGACCCGAAAGCATCTGTCTTTTATTTGTTCAAACTTCAAAAGAGGCCACTAGGCTTGTTTGCTACATTCTGATTCCAAAGTAGTATTTTCCTTTTAGAATACTTCCTCTATTTAATTTATTTTTGTTTCGGGCTAAATGTCCTATTCCATAACTTAGTTAAAAACTTAATGACAATTTGACATTGTTACTAATAAATGGGAAAGACATTCGAATGAAGTAATTATGGGAAAGAATGTCAGCTTATATATTCTTGTGAGGTAGACATATAGTTTCAAACCCATGTACATGACTCCATTCTTATATATTCCTGTGAAGCAGACATATAAGAAGCCACTTGGCCAAAGATTTTGTCTCACACGACATTTTCCAAAGGAAATGAAGTGGAAAGCAATGAAAATGTTTGTGCCACTTTTTTAAAAATGGGCCATGTAACCAATATTTTCATAATCGGATTGGTCATCGAATCAAAAAAGTTACTGATTTATGATTCAATGGTTCAATCGGGATTAAATCGAAATTGAATCGGTTAATTTTAAAATTAAAAATTATTAATTTTATATGATAAAATATATGTAAATAATATAATTTATTTCAAATTAATAATATATATTTATTAACTTACAATAAAAACCTATAAATATATAAAGAATTCATAAATTGAACTTTTATTTTTCATTAACATCAAGAATTAGACTAAAAATCAAAAACTTGAAACCTAAAAATCCGGGAATGTGAAGTGCAGTGGGGGGAATCATTTCCCTAATATTTTTATCTATTTTTATGTGCAAGTAGTAGTACAAGTTCTACTATAAAACCTCAAGTAGTAGTACTGTACAACTATTAGAACAACGGCAGATGAGAACTCAAACCAACAACAGTGGCAGATGAGAACTCAAACCAACTTCAATTTCTCTCTCTACAGGCTCCAGCTTCGGCAACCAACAACAATGGCAGATGAGAACTCAAACCAAGAGCCGATGCATGAGGCCAACCTAGATAATGAATTTCTTGAAGAAGAAGATGAGCCAGAGGCAAAGGATGATAGCTCCTCAGACTCCGATTCAGAGTCGGAACCTAAGCCTTATACTGGGAAGGGAGAGCTTGGAGTTTATTCTGATGATGAAGAAAGAAACACCCCAGAAGTCAATGTCAGTGCCTTGGACTTAACCCTGCGCTGTGAAGACAAGGGGGAAGAAAGGAGGAGAACTGAATTCAGACATCAATTTAATTTTTTTTTTTCATTTCAATTGTCTGTCTTTTTAATTTTTTCAATAGAAGTTTAAGAATATAAGTCGTTCGATTCACCTATCAATCAGCCGGTTCACCGATTGAACTGGCCGATTCCCACCGATTTATGAGATAGAGAACGATTTTACTTCAAAACGATTTTCAACATTAGATCGAAACGGAAAGGGAACCTGTCGGCTATCCAACTGGTCCGATCCGATTGTCAAAACATTGCATGTAACACACAACAAGAACATACAACCATCCACGAGTCCCACATACATCTCCCCCATTTATTCCTTAACCATAAAATCTTACCAACAAAATTGCAGAAAGATAGAGAGACAAGTAAAAGATGTTTGTGAAGAGAATGAGAAACTTTACTCTTCTGAAGATAATTTTCTTGATTTTCCTATTTCTCCATCTGCGAATATACACTTCTGCAAGTTATTTCCCTATTTTCTCATTTAAAAAATTAGATAAACCGAATAGGTGAAAGCAAAAATAATAACCAAGTAAGAATTTCCCTTTTAGATAACCTATAGGAAAGCAAAAATGAAAAACTACACGAAAGAAACCATCCTTTATGAATAGTAATATTGTTCATAAATTTATAATATCAAATTTCATGAGCTCAAGTATGATATGCAAAAAGAGAACTGAAAATATTTGCTAGATCTAATCTTCCCAAAAGAAATATTTTCAATCCCTGCATTCAGCATTGTCACTGCATAAGAAAACAAAAATTTACATACTCAAAATGTGTAAAAAATTCTCACGTATAATAAATTTATAGACTCAAAATGACATTCAATTTTTAAGCTAGAAGACGTTGGACATTTTGGACTAGTGCTGGATCATAAAAACTTTGAGCAAGTAGGCATCTTTCTCTTTGCAATCTTTCTTCGTTGATATGAGGAATTTTGTACTTGTTAGATCCATGAGCTTTCATTATCTCAGTCATGCACAATTGCGGTGTCAAGAAAATAAATTTTGACTTTTCCATTGAAAACTCTTCAAATGAATTCTCAATGGCTACAACAAGCTCATCTAAAGTTCTTGAAATACACTTTTCATGCAATGATTGTATAACTCTAAAAAACCCAAGATCTAAAACAGTTAAATCAGGAGAATTTGGTATTTGATTCATCAATAGAATATCAAAACCATCATTTGTGGCAACCTCAATAAATTCTGCATCATTTAGATCAGTGTGTCCTACGATTATCTTGTTGAATAAATATAGGACCATTTGAATCTTGTGGCCATTTCTCTTTAATAGTCGGTATAATTTTCTCAATCATAAAAGATTTTATTATATCCCTAGTAATAGGAGGTATTGCTTTTGTCTCAATAGTTCCAGCTATACAATTTGCATAATTTCGCATTGCTGGTTCCCTAATTATGAAAGGAAATATTCCTATCTTTCCAGAGAATGTCTCATTTCCAGTAGCATCAAATCTTGGTCAAGCCAAAACAACGAAGAATATGACCTTTGGAATAAAATTCTTGCTCTTAGACATTCGCAAAGGATCTACTTCATCCTTTAAAAGATAATAAGTTTATTTCTTTTTTTTAACATGAAAAACCATTTCTCATCAATATGAACTATATTAAGCACATCCATAAATTTCGGGTCCTCAAACTTTTCCTATCAAGCATTGAGATACAAAATTTCATTCTAACTTTTTTGTTTTCTTCTTTCAAATATGGTTTTATGGCATTTGAGTGTCTCCTTAATATACTCAAAGGCAAACACTGTGATACTGAAGTTTTGTTCATACCCAAAACATTAGCAAGAGATCGAATAGTTGTTCATTGGTTTAAAGGTATCTCTTGAACACTGTTAATATCAATTTCAATCCCTTTATGCCTACACTTTTTTGTCTTCATATGAGCAACTTCAACTAATTCACTAAATCCATTTTCTTTCCCTTGTTTCAAAATCCGTTGAACTGTACGAATATTTGTAGAAAATAGTAAAGCAACCTCCTTTGTTATTTCATTTTTTAATTTCCCATTGATGCATCTCATAAATAAAGCTTCATAGATACATCGTCGTCAGTCATTAGAAAAAAACATCCATTTAGATTTGACTTCTTGTTACAATTCATTACCATGCCCTGTCATAATGTAAGGAAGGGGAAAAAAAGAATGTAAAATTAAGGAATAAGATAACTGGAAAGAAAAATTATAGAGGAAAGTATAATTTTAATGCTGAAGATTATATAAATCAGAAAATATTTGAGTCAATCTGATAATGCACAAGAGTATAAAGGAGAAAGAAATTGCTAACTAGAACTTATATGTCCACAAGAAGATTAATTTATAACAGGAAAAAGAATTTCACACTTTTTGTTTTTTCCCATTTAGACAATAATACCAAGATTGCTTATTTATCTTCTAACAACCTTTGAAGCAAGAGCTCAAAAACAGGTGTATTTTAGTTGGATGCATTATAGAACAAACAAAAATTATTGAATCTAAAGCATGATTGTGTGCATTTATCAAACAAAAATAAATTGGAAAAAAAAACCCAGTAAATTAAACCAAAAAGAACAATAATTTAAAAATTAAAGAGATTAAACATGTTTAGAGGAGGAATTCCTAAATCTTTTGATGGGGATTCCAAGTTCAAATCAATGAAGTTGTTGGACTCTTCACTCGAAACCAATTTCAGATTAAAAATCTCTTGACTAGAGATGGAACTGTGATTTTGTATTCGGTTGGATATTCCTCTCAGCTTCAACATTTGAATTGATGATTTGGAACTGTCGGCTTTGAGTATTGTAGCTTGGAATCATTTCTTCCATTTCCCTCACTCTGTAAGAAAGTAGCATTTAGATTTGTTTCCCACTTTGAGCTACCAGAGTTCTTGAATTTTTCATGCCAGGAGGTGAGGTTCAACAGAGTATTTTTTGTGATAAATTTCATGTCAGGAGAGAATGTCAAGCAACAAGTGAAAAGGATTAAATTAAGGAGTATTTTTCGTGAGAAATTTTAAATTTTTCAATGGAGGAGACGAAAAGATATCTTAAATACTCAATAAACTTTTTTACTTTTTAAATTTTTGTGCTCTTAATTTTTATAAAAAGACTGCAAACATCTTATAAAAAGAAATGGAGGGAGTATCACTTGCTTAAACTACAAGTAATGTGAAAAAAAAGTGCGTAAATTGTTTACTTGCTTTATGCTCTTTGCCCCCATTGTCATTTTCTTCGGGTTTGTTATACTGTTTTAGTACTTAGGATCTGAAGAATTGGAAGATGGAACGGTTAGTTAGGGGAAAGTAAGGGGATAATGCTATCAGTGGGATAGCATAGTTTGTAGGTACAGGGACAATTATATGTCCATCAATGTGGACAATGGAGCTTTCTTAAGGGTCATTTTTTGTGGTTCCCATGGAGTAAGCAAACACTTTGCCGCATTGATGAATGGAAATGAATATTATGCTTTGAAGCTGTTTCATATAGTTTTCAAAGGCACTGTGGTCTGTCCAACTCCCCACAAACTTTATCATTTTTTGGATCTTATCATGGTTTTCTTTCTTCTTCTTCTTCTTCTTCTTCTTTTCTCCTCCCTTTAATAGTTAGAGTGTATTTCACAATCTAATCTTTTATAAGCTATTCTAATTCAATTGGTAAAATTATATCTTTTACGACTGAAAGTTTTTGGGTAAGTTATTGTTAGGTTAAATTTAAATTAAGGAAATTATTAGCTGCCCAAACTATTGTATTAGAATTTATCCAAACTGAATGGAATTATATATACTATTTCATCCGTTTTACTCCATCCATTACTTTTTATTAGTCGTTTTAGCTAACAACTTTTATATCAAAATAGAAGTCACTTTACACTTTTCAAAGAGCATTTTTATTTAGCAACAAGAATTTAATGAAAAATTTCCAGTCATGCCCTTATAATCACATTAAATATTAGGATTGAATTCATATGAGCATTATTTATTATAATAAATATTTTAGCCTAAGAAAAATATTAATCACTAAAACAATCATTATCTTGATTTGTGTTCTTCTTTTAAAAAAGTATATCATAAGTTTTTTTTTAAGATTAGTAATATGGAAAATACTTATTGCACAAACTTATTTGTCTGAACAATGGCAATTGTGTAATTAAGTTGAAAAGAAAGACGAGTGCTACTCTTTATGAGAGAGAAGGAGGTATTGCTGTAAAAATTCAAACTTTCATTTGTAAGTGTGTAATTCATTATGAAGCTTTAAATTTTCAAGAGAGAGCGTTTCATTAAAACACTTTAAAAAATTTAAAAGTAGATTTGGTTAGCTTTTTTGAAAACCTAAATCTTAATTAACAATGGAATCAAGTGGTATGACCTACCCAACTAAGAACCCTGAAAATATATAATGCAAACGTCCAATATTTTAAATGGAATGTGTAGAAACATTACGTATATACATCCAATGTATGAATAACTTAGACGTCTATTCTTGTAAGAGTATTATTTATGAAATTAAGTTAATCATGATAACGATTTATTTATATATCAATTTAAAATATAACACAGAACAAAACATTGAATTAACAAATAGCATAATTTTTTTTTTTGACTATTAAAACATTCAATTTTCAAAAAATAGACTTATTTTTCTTCTTAAATTATCATAAACAATAATTGTGATTTAAAGACCAAGACACTCTACATTAAGAACAGGGTACAGAAATAGTTATCTGTTATGTACTGTACTTGATCTTTATACTTAAATCAAAGTTAGATATTTTATTTTGGAAGAGTATAACACAGGAAAATACATTACTAAGTTAAATTTATCTCTTCAAATATCATTATCACAGAAACAGAAGTCAAGAATTTAAGTGCAAGTCTTTAGATTCCAGTAAGATCAGATCTTCATCTTCAACAGAAAAATTAGTGCCTGTATTCATCACACTCACCGATCAGGCCTAGTGACTGACAAGTAAAAGGAGCATAAGAATGTCAAAAAAATAAAGAACTCATGGAGATCAATATTTCAACCATCATAAAAGCAACTCGAACTTGCACCACATCGTACTAGAGACGAGTAGAATATCAAATCCCAAAATTACAAACAAGTGTTTGAACATTGTCTAAAAGCTCATTAATAGATCTCAACATGGGGCTAAAATCACTTAGCAGTAGCACAAGTTTACAAAAATCCAATGTCCTAAAAAACTGTATTCAAGATAGTGAACTCATTAATCCTCAACTGTTTCTTCGATACGAATTGAAAGAACGAAATGTTTATGGCTCCCTAGGCAGTGTGCAAAGGGAAAAGACATGTACAACTATGTTCATTGAGGTCCACTACATGAAAACACCGTCTACAAAAGTCTGTAGTAGCATTTCTTTCCAGAAAGAAAGATCTCATAGTGTCTAGCACAAGGGCACTTAAAATGAACAACTAAGTTCTCTCCACTCTCCTCTGCCCAAACTGCTTCTTGATTAGGCTTAGTTTCTGGCACTTCCTCGGTTATTTTCTGCTAAACAAAAGCAACATTATAAATCTGCCATAAAATCGAACAAATGAATTGAGATTACATTACATAGATTGCCCTATTCTTAGAAAAAACAAATGAATGATTTCCTGAGAACTGAAATGGAACATTTAGCAAGTAAACCAAACAACAGATCAGTATTGAATCTATTCGGCTAATTACTCAGAAATCTAAAGTATTGATGATGGAGAGAATCATGAAGCTTTCATCTGAATCAAACAAGGATGGGAGAAAATGAAACCAGGCGATTTTTATCTCTTTTTGTAATCCCTTTTCAGATTGCTTCCTGATTATGCATGATACATAATTTGCCCTAGAATAGACTAATGAATAGAGATTTCATAGGTAGCCCTACTATTGGAAAAAATAAATGAAAGATTCACTGAGAACGACACAAATGAATGACAAAATTCACATAAGGAACTGAAATGGAACATTTAGCAATTCAATCAAACAAAAGATCAGTATTGAATCTATTCAGCTAATTACTCTTAAATCTACGATATTGATGACGGGGAGAATCAAGAAGCTATCATAATTCGTCCTAGCATAGACTGCTTCCTGATCATACAATTTACATAATTGCTGACAAAGACAGCCCTATTCTTAGTAAAGAGAGAAATGAAAAAAAAAAAATTGCTGACAGCTACACAAATGAATGCCAAGAGTCAGATAAGGAACCGAATGGAACACTTGGCAAGTAAATGAAACTGCACAACAGTATTGAATCTACTCAAAAAATCACTCAGAAAAAAAGATTCAAGCAGCTATCATCCGAAAATTCTGAATCAAAGAAGGAAAGTAAAAGGAGAAAATTAAACCTGAAGATTTCCGTCACAGGTGTTATCATTTTTGTAACAGGTTTCTTCATCCATGTCTTCCTCATTCGCCACTTTATGCAACCACTGGTTCATCTGTTTCATTCTTTCCTTGATTCTCCTCAATCTCTGTAAATAAACATAATTATCAGAACCAACTTTCATTTAATTTTACAAATCCCAAGACAGATCAATACAAGTAAAACATAATTGACAACCCTAGATCAAGAATTTTCAAAATTCCGAGCGAACCTTTGACTGAGAACTTTCTTGATCATAACCTGGAGAGGGGACAGAGGTTTTTGCCGCTGAAGGAGCCCCTGAAGGCGTGGAATCTGCCGCTGGGTGACAATCTTTTGGAATAGGCTCGGAGAGAGACCTATGAAGAACCGGAGGCAGAGGTGGCAATGTACCACCTGCCTGAGATGGAGAAGATGACACGACGGAATTGTTTCGAAGTTTTCCCCATTGTGAATCCAAGGCTTGACCACTACCGTTCTCCTGTGCAGTTTCTTGACTGCTCGTATAGCTGGTAATATCAGAAACGCTTCGGTTCAGAACATTCTGGTTCGTAGTATCCGGAGAAGTTAGTTTCACCGGAGTGGTAAAACCAGCATCACAATTATCCAGTGGAACTTTTTCCGAACCCAGAAAATCTCTCTTTTTATCACTGGCAACCGCGGCATTGCTAAGGGCAGACCTTTTACCCTGCCGTTCTTGAAGAGATGACGGTGATGGTCTCTTGATGGAGCCACAACTGGTACATCTTGGGAATGAATAATCAGAGGGCGAGGGGTAGGTGGTGGTGGCAGCGGAAGCGAATTGGAGGTGCTGATGGGCGGCGAGTGCAGAGTTCTTCAAATCAAGCATTTCGAAGCTTTCTTGGAATTCTTGATAATTTGCCATTTTCTCTGATTGAATTCGTGAAAAAGTATTAAGCGCGCCAATAAAATAAGTTGCCTCTTGCTTACGCTATTAATATATATGAGGCGTTTTTAGTTTCACATAAATTGAAATAGTAATTTTTTATTTATTTAAATTTTTGTAATATTTAATAATGATTTATATCTAAAACTAACTTTTCATTCTATATTCATTTTGACTTTTAATTAAAAAAAAAAAACATTTATTTTAATTTAACATACATTTACAATCTTATCCCTCAATATTCAATACATCCAACCGAACCCAACTACCTGTCAAATGAATTGAAGAAACTACAACTAACATAATTCATTTAATCAGAAGTTTTGAAGCATAGTTAAGAAAATTGCTCAAAGAATCATTCCCTTATAGGAGAGAAAGAAAAAAACCAGTTTTTTATTGTGTTCGATTGTTGATTTTTGTTTTCCGAATTCAAGAAGAGGAAGGTAGGGAGTGTTCGAAGGTACATTGTTCGATTTGTTTCTTTTGTTGTTTTTTTTCTTTGGTGTTTGGAAGCCTGGGTTTGTTCGTTCTGTGTTGTTTATCTTGGAGAAGGGAGGAAGGAAGGTAGGATTGCAGAGATTTCGAGATCTGGGAGAAGGCTTTCGAGACACGAGATAGGTATATTCGAGACCTATTTAAGTGATTTCGAGACAAGAGATAATTAAATTCTAGACAAGAGAGAAGGCTTTCAAGACAAGGGAGGAGGCTTTCGAGACAAGAGAGGGGACTTCGGAGACACACATAGGGGATTTGAAACAGATGATTTCGAAACACAAAGTTATTTCGAGATAGTTGATTTGGGATTTCGAAACACACATATGAACTTCGAGACAGGGGATTTCGATATACAAATATTGGGTTTAGAGACACAAATAGAAGATTTCGAGACACACATAGTTGATTTCGAGACACTGTGTAGAAATGGATTACATGAGGATTGCTGTTCATGAGGGTTCTCTAGCTGGAAGGGTGCTTGCACTAGTTGTACCCTCCGATGTAAATTATGAAGATTTGAGGAGAACCATGGCAAACTTGATGAATATTGGCTTAAACTAATTTGACATACAAATGTCAATTACTTCTAAATTTTGTGATGGAAGTATGAAATTAATAGAGATTGAAGACATGTATGACATCATATATTTGAAGGGGGAAGGGGATCCCAAAGTTGTCATCGTGAATAAAATTTAGAGGACTTACGAGGGTGGCATCAATGGTGATATAGGCGGTAATTGTCCATCCGATCCAAATGATCATGAAACAGCAGGATTTATTGATGCAAATAATGAAATGGGGACATCCGGATATATTCACACAGATGATAATTATGAATTCAATGAAGAATATATTCACAGCACTGAGGCTGATGATGATGACAATGGTGACAACAATGACAACGATGACAACTTCCAGAATGGGATGAGGCAGGTGATTCCATTTGAACAATTTATATCGGACCCTTCTACTCACTTTGCAAACATGGTCTGGAATAACTACGAAGAGGACCATTTTTTGGAAGATGATACTGTTCCACAGGTGGGTTTTATTGGAAAGGATGCAGTCTTTAATACTAAGGATGAACTGATAGCAGCAGTTAGTGAATATTCACTTAATAACCGATTTTCATATCACGTGGCACATTCGAATAGGGGAAGATTTGAGGCACGATATAAGAACCAAAAAGATTGTACTTTCATGATATGTGCAAATTGTAGTGCTGGATGCCAGATTTGGGTTATTCACAAGTTTGTTTCAACTCACACCTGTATCCAAACTGTACAGCAACGTCAAAATAGGAGTGTAAGTTCAACAACGATTGGTCGTATGTATGCTGGTAAACTCGTCGATGCAAATCACACCCCCAAAAATATGGTTCAAGACATGCGGGAGAATTATGGTGTGAAGCTCGGATACACCAAAACCTAGCGATCTTTACAGCGCGCTAAAGAAATAGCCTATGGAACTCTAGAGAACTCATACAAACAGCTACCTTCATACTTCCACATGTTAAAGCGTGTAATACCGGGGACAGTGACCAGTATACGTATGCGAGATGAGTAGTTTCTGAGCTCATTCTGTGCACTTGGTCCTTCAATTGAGGGATTCAAGTACATGCGGCCCGTAATTGTCATAGATGGACACACTTAAAAGGTGTGTGTAAGGGAAAAATTTATGCAGCTGTCTGTGCAGATGGAAATGGACAAACTTTTCCCCTTGCTTTTGGGTTTAGTGAGGAGAAGGACAACGATTTATGAGAGTGATTCTTAAGAAGATTCAGGACTGCATATGGAATGCGGGATAATTTGGTTATTGTATCTGGTCGGCACAAAGGCATACTACTTGCATTGAGGACAGTATATCCTAAGGTTCTACATGCCTTCTGCTATCGACATCTGAAGGAAAACTTAAAGATAAAGTGCAAAAATCCTTAGGTTTCACTTTGTTTTAAAAATGCAGCATATTCCTATGACAAGCAGACATGTGACCTCTATTTTGGAGACATTAAAGAGATGCACCCTGGAGTTCATCGTTGGTTGGATGTCGAGGTAAGACACCCGGGTTGGTCACAGGCATATTGTCCAAACAATCGCTAGAACCAAGTAACAAGAAATATTGTGGAATGCTTCAACCACATGATCAAGAAAGTTCAAAAATTGTCCATTACATCTGCACATGAGTGTTTTAGGAGTTTGTGTCAGACTTGGTTCAACAAACGTAGGGAAGTAGCAGCTACAATGCCAGATATTATCACCAAGGTAGGGCGGTGGAAAGAATTGAGGAAGAAGTTGTGAAAGTCGACCTTGAAAGGCTACGGACTACATCCATTACGGATAGAGAGGAATACTTCCTAGAAAATCCACCAAAGGAACCAAATGTTCTGGTGGATATCCTCCAGACGACCTGTGGATGTCGGAGATTCAAAGTGGAAGAGATACTTTGCAAACATGTCATTGCTGTTGCCAAGTAAATTTTTTATCTATTTCCTAACTTATCTGATTAGAAGGTCCATTCAAGAGAAAAGGGTCCATTATAGAAACGAGAATCCAGATTCGACACCCTAGAGTTGTTCATTCGAGATTCGAGACCTTAGAGTTGTCCATTTGAGATTTGAGACCAATTATGGTCCATTCGAGATCCATGTCCTCCATTCGAGATCCATCCCTTCCATTCGAGACCCAGGTATGGTCCATTCGAGATTGGAGACCAAGTGTGGTCCATTCGAGACACAATTCTTCCATTCGAAATCCATGTCATCCATTTGAGACTTAAGTGTTTTCCATTCAAGATTCGAGACCAAGTGTGGTCCATGAGAGACCCAATTCTTCAATTTTCTGTTTTTATTCTATAAACATGTAATTAGATATTTCCACAACTTATTTACCGTAATTCTTTTTTATTATGAAACTGGGGCTCATTATTGCACTCTATGTCGTGGTCATTCATTTGACACGGAAAAGCTAAGGATAGCATATGCACCTTTGATACAGCCTGTGCCCTTGTGTTCGTCTTTAAATTCAATTGCAGGTATGGATGATATGGTTGTCAATCCTCCTACTGGCAGAAGGTCTGTTGGAAGACTACAAGAGACTCGCTTTATTTCTCAGAACGAACAATACCGTCGAAGGAAAACGTGCTCCCTATGCAAGAGAAAAGGACATAGTCGTACCACCTGTCCAAATACTCATAATACGGAAGCCCAACATCCCGCAGAAAATGACCCAATAGTGACTGACTTAAATCATGGGTGCCCATATCTGATCCTAATTCCACACAACAATCTTTCGGGACAAATTTTGTTAACGTTCATGTCAATTTCTCTGTGGAGGGTGTGGATTTTTATCCTGGCAATATCAATGTTGACACGGTTCATGACATGTAAATGTTATTATTTTAAGAAACGAGAATTTGTCATTTAATTTAAAATACATTTTTGTCATTGAATCAAGGCCACAATCATCTCTACCTTGTATACGGATTGATGTATATATTTACTTATTATAAACATAGAATTATTGGCCAAATCAGGACTCAAACCATACCCTTTTGGCCATTTTGGGAAAAAAAAATACTTTAGGGACCAAAATGCAAAAGGGTATAGTTTGAGTCCTAATTTGGCAAAAAAATACTTTAATGACCATAATGCAAAGAGACTTTAGGGACCAAAATCCAATAGAATAACAATTATGATTCCAACAAAAGTTTTTCAAAGAGAACTAATAATAACATATTACATCTCTACCCTATATCTTAATCTCGAAGGCATACTGTATCAGCCCACCTAGATACAAAACCATCCCACAAAAGGGCGTTTCACTACAACAATAAGCAAAATATTCAACTTTATAGGTTTTTCTTGCTTTGTTCCATGAAGTACATGCTAACAGGAAGTTTTCTGCATCAACAATCCAGAACTTCAAAACAATCAACTCCAACAATTCAGTGGGAAGATTGGCCCAATCTTTTTCAACTCCATTCTCAACCATATCTCTTATTCTTCTTCTGTAGTCATGACCCATTTTAATACTTGGATCGGTGATTTCGAGACACAAGCATATGCATTTTGAGACACTAGCACATGTATTTCGAGAAACAATATAAATTCGAAACAAAAAAAAAAAACATTTCGAGACAATAGAGACAATTTTTAGACAAGCCATTTAGAAACAATATTAAAAAAAAAATGCAAGTCATTCGAGACAATAAGCCAATTTTGAGACAATAAGAAAATTTCTAGATAAGCCATTTGTAGACAACAATCCAATTTTGAGACAACAAGACAATTTCGAGACAGCAAGCCAATTTCAACAAAATTCAAGACCCATGAAAAAATTCGAGACCTATGACCCAAATTCGAGACGACTGAGAGAATTCAACCGATCAACATCCAAATTAAACCATTCGAGACAACACACAAAATCAAGGTTCAAGTCAAGAAAACCGACTAGGAAGTGAAGGAAGAGCCGCGTCGGTAAGAGAATGAAGATAGACCGCCGCCGGTGAGGGAGTGAAGAAGAGTGGAAGAAGGGAAAATAAAATGAGAGTGGAAGGAAGAAAGAAAATGAAAGTGAGGGCCTCTTCTCGGTTTGGTGTGGAAAGAAAACAAAAGTGAGTTGAATTATCTAGTGAATTATTATGGGGATCCGACTTTCGAGAAGTAGTGTACAATTGCGTATAAAATCGAGAAGAAGATGAAAAGTTGAGTCTCGATTCTCAACTATACCCTTTTGAGTATAAGAAACGTGAATTTGTCATTTAATTTAAATTGCATTTTTTGTTATTGGATCAAGGTCACAATCGTCTCTACCTTGTATATGGATTGATATATATATTTGTTTATTATAAACATAGAATTATTGGCCAAATCAGGATTCAAACTATATTCTTTTGGCTATTTTGGCAAAAAAAATACTTTAGGGACCAAAATGCAAAAAAAAAGATATAGTTTGAGTCCTAATTTGGCAAAAAAATACTTCAGGAACCAAAATGAAAAAGGGTATAGTTTGAGTCTTAATTTGGTCCCTAAGTCCTTTAGGAACCAAAATGCAAAAAGGGTAAAGTTTGAGTCCTAATTTGGCAAAAAAAAAAATACTTTAGGGACCAAAATGCAAAAAAAGATATAGTTTCAGTCCTAATTTGGTCCCTAAGTACTTTAGGGACCAAAATGCAGAAAAAAGGGTATAGTTTAAGTCTTAATTTGGCAAAAAAAGATACTTTAGGGACCAAAATGAAAAAGGGGTATGGATATAAACATATTATAGTTATAACATTGAATAGCAAATCAACAAAGTAAATACAATTATATCGAATAGCATCGACTAATCTACTGCAATAATATAAAATACAATGAGATACATACCATCCGTCGGATCTCCATCATGATGTGGGATCTAAAATCAAATAAAAGTAAAGTATCAATGATCTTCATATTTAGCATTATACAAAATCAACTTAAATTCTGGAAATTATGATTAGCCAAACCTGATCAAACGGCCGAACTGGTGATCCCTATTTGTACGCCACCCAAAATGAGCTTGATAGATAATTGCCCCAGGGTGCCCCTGCAATGTGTGGGATACGAGCGAAATCAGCCCAGTATGGCTACTGCTCCTCCTCCCGATCAGCCTCGATATATGGGGAGTCCGCACGTGCCTAAATGAAAAAGGGTATAATTTGAGTCCTAATTTGGCCAAAAAAAATACTTTAGGGACCTGAATGCAAAAGGGTATAGTTTTAGTCCTAATTTGGCAAAAAAAATACTTTAGGGACCTATATGCAAAAGGGTATAGTTTGAGTCCTAATTTGGCAAAAAAAAAAACTTCAGGGATCTAAATGCAAAAGGGTATCATTTAAGTCATTATTTGGCCAAAAAACATACTTTAGGGACTTAGTTTGGAGCCTATTTTATTTATCATACTTAGTTTGCTAAATATTGAAGAAATGAAGAAGAAAAATATATATTTTCATTGATATAATATAAAAACCAAAAAAATTTACCTTGCATTACCGTATTATTTACAATATAAAACAAAACAAAAAAAAATTACAAAGCTATCTCCTATCCGCTAAATCACAGCATGAGTCAAGCCATCTCATCCCTAATGTACTGTGTCATAGAGGTCGTAAAAGGCAATTGGGGCATCTCCTTAAGATGCCCTTCCATCAGCTATGACATGCAATAGCACACGTAAGCACCGTAGATGGTTGTGTCAGGCTGAATAGGGATGGAGTGCACCGAGTTGTCAGGTGGGTCAAGGATAACTGCAGTGAACATCCTGATCAGGGAATTTCCTGTCCTGTCATAAAATCTGGCCTGCTGGAGTAATCATGGAAACATCAAGCGGACCGGCTCCATCATGTTAAATCGAGACTCCTTCGCCTCAATCAGTGGTTTCGGATCATACAATCTGATCCGAGACCCGTGAAGATCGACCCAGAGTAATATCCAATGCTCATGATGGTAACAGGACATCAATATCTATATACAACATAGTACAAATATTAAATCAATTAGTATAGAATAAATCATAATTTAAACCTAGAGTTATGTACAAAATGAAGTTAAATACCTCTATTGCATCCCACCATGCTACTCTCCTGTGCCAACATCTCCCTCGACCCAACCAGAGACATAGTCCTTGAAGACGTAGGACCCCGGTTCCATTCCAGATTCTTTAGTCTCCTCCCATGCACCTCGGAGAACACTCTGTCATTAGAGTTAGATAAAAATCGATGTTGTAAATACAGTAAATGAAATATAGATCAATATAATTTTTTAACTACGTACATATAAGTATGTCCTGGTGAGTGCGAAGCGGAACCAAGTCTAATAAATTGATGGGGCCTCCGCTGTTGCTCTCCGTAGTGAAGCCATGAACCCATCCACCTAGTCGTCCTCAATGTACTGAATCATATTCCTGACCCTCGCGAGGTCAGCCCCAACAAATGATAGGATCCCCTTGATCGTGTACCTATCACAAAAATTTGGATCAGAAAAATAAATCAGAAAAGTTATAAAATACAAATTAATCATCAAAAGAAAGTAAATTACCTATGTGAACTTCCGGAGCTGCAAAAGTCATCCAACTGTACTCGGTCTAGAGTGGACTGGTCCACCACGGTAGGTAGAATCTCCCTCTGCACCTCTTCCAGTCGAGTCGTCCTCGCCACTTTCATCCTCGACTTCTTCCTTGGCCTCAACGACTTGATGTGATAGGTCGGGTCGGTATAAGGTGACCGTACACCTGTGGACGGGACCTTGGCCCAACGTGTACTACTAAGCTCCTAATAAAATCAATTACTCAATATGAGAATTCATATAGAATTACTTAATAATAAAATGAACGAATAATAGAGACTAAAATTTACAATCCAACGATCCAAATTTTACCTGGATAGTGGCGATTGGAGCCGGAGTCGACGGAAGGGCTGGAGCTGGAATTGCAGCTGGAGGGTCTGGGATCGGGGCCAAGGTCATTGCCGGAGCTGTTGCTGGAGGGTTCGGGGTCGGGGCCGGTGCCAAAGCTGGAGGAGCTAGAGGAATGCTTGGATTCTTTGCCTGACTGACAGGTGCATCGACCTATTTTGTAAAAAATATAAGAACCATTTTCAAATTAAAATTTAGATAAAAAAACAGTAATTGAAATTAATAGGGGTTTTTGATACTACATTTGCTTGAGTGGTGTCGTTAGGGACTCTGGGAGATGTCGGGTGGGGGATGGCCCGCGAAGGGGAATCATGTCTCTCCAGCACATCGAGCATATGCTCAATATAGGAGAGTCGCTCAAGGATACTAGCCTGCATCGTCCCGATCTATGTGAACCCCTAGAGTAACTAATCCCCAAGCTGATGCAACAGGAGCTCGACCTTGGCCATGGGTAGCTTGGCCACCGAAGACGACTGTAAATATAAAATCGAGTTAGAATCCATCTGTATTCGTTCCCTAAGGGGGGGTGGGGGTTTATTTAAATAGGAAGAGGTACATACCTGACGTCGACTCCTCTCGTGTGAAGAGGAGATGGGAGAGGGATGTCCGCTCCCTGGTCCTCCGTCGAAGGACTCGACCGTTAGAGCTGTTAATTGGGGCTGGGCCCATGGGGTCAACCCAGCCCTACCCTATAATTTTGGAGGGTTGGGTTTCAAAAACCCAGCCCTAATAACATCGAGGGCTTTTTAGCCCGACCCTTAAGGGTTGATGAGGGCTGAGGGAGGGACGGGATAGGCCAGCCCTTGGTGCCAAGGTTTTTTTAAAAAATTTAAAAATCTGAAATAGTAAAACTATAGTTAGTGACTCAGTCACTAGAACTATCCTTACACTACTACAGCTGGCAATAGAGATTTACAGGAAAGCAAACTCACACCACTCACCACAAGTCACCCCTCTCTCTCTACTACCTTCTTCTTCTTCTTCTTCTCTCTTGCTCTCCGCCGGCCGCCGTGAGCAGCTAGTCAAGCAGAAGGAGACCACAGACGGCGACCCCAGACGCTTCCTCTCAGCTGTCCTTCTCCATTTTTTTCCGACTGTCTCAGACTCTCAGGTAAGGTTCCCTTCCTTATCTGTTAATGTCTCGTAGACTACCATTTTTTAATGTCCTGTTTAGTTGTTCCTATACACTGTCTGTAATGTGTTTTTTTTTTTATTTCGAATTAAATTTTTTTAGTTCCTCCATCTTTTCTCTGTTCTATTGTCTATATTAGCTTAGTATTGTTTAAACTAATTTGTGCCATATTTTATAATATGCAGTTGAAGAAAAAATCATGGATAGTGAAAAGTCTTGTGATGAAATTAATATTGAAGATGAAGTAGATGAACCAGAA
>JAOXNR010048569.1:0-18268 GCA_028571225.1 Parsonsia alboflavescens | reverse complement strand
CCCCCCCCCCCCCCCCCCCCCCCCCCCAAAAGAAAAAAGGTAGTAACCATTCCAAAAATTGTCAATTAAATAAAGTGGAAGGATATTGTGATGAAAAAAGGGGGAAAAAGGTGAGAGGTTGAAAAAGAAAGTTGATTATTTTGTTAGTTGGCTTCTTGTTGAAAGGGGCACTTTGATAAAGTTTGAAGTCCTAGAAGCTTGATGTGTTCTTGTTTCTTGGAATGACCTTGTGCTTAGGGCTCTTCACTGCTACATTTCCATATATTCTACCTTGAACCCTAGAATTACATTACAAGCTTTAAAAGACCTAGTGGCCTTAGTTTGAGTAACTTGTCTACATTAGTGGAAAGAGGGAGATGAAGCAAACTTATGGGGATATTTTTAAGTTGATAATTGAGTTGTGCATAAACTTATCTGGACTACACACTTTGATTTGCTTGAGAATTCACACACACACATGGATCCAATTGATGAAAGCTATTGTTGAGTTGATTCATGGCCTCGAGAGATAGTTCGTACTACTTTGTTTGAGAACATATAGGGAACTAGCATGTTTTGTAGAGTCTTTTCTGATTTTCTTTTGTTTTATGTTTTTCTTGTTCTTTTGCTAGGGACTGGCAAATTGTCAAATTGACTAGCTTGGGGGTGTGATAACTCTATTCTATAGTGTTATTTTGTGTCTGTTTTGTAGTCTCTTATGTAGATTTAGTTAGTTTAGGAATAGAACTTGATAAATTTATATTAAGTGTAAGCTTATTTACTTCTCATTTATTTTGATGTTTTTGTATCTTTATTAGATAATCTCTTCAATGAATGAAATATGAATCAAGGGGAACATTTTGAACAAAATGCATTCTCGGCTAGGCAAAACAGTTTTTGCCTAGACAAAGCGGAAAAGTTAATTAGTCAAAGTGATTTTTTTTGTCAAATTAGTCAAAATAATTATTTTATTAATTGCTTTTCTAAATATTAATGGAGTGGGACCAATTAATTAAGGAGAGAGGAATGTCTGAAGGAGAGAAAAAGAAAAGAATGTTGGATTAAGAATTCAAAAGAAGAAGAAAAAAAAAAGGGATAACTGGCAAACAGAGGAAAAAAGGGAGGGAAAAAAAAAAACTGTTAGTTATCATAAGAAAATATCATCTGTAGAAGGAGAGAGAGAACAGTGCTAGAGATGGGAACACGAAGATTGAATGAGTATTCAAGAGAAGATTTTCTTAACTAGAATTTCCTTTTCTTTAATCTCTTTTTAATTCTTGTATCAGTTTTTGTTATTAATTTTATGAATATGTTGAATTAAATATTTTTCTAGGGCAATAATGAAACCCTTTGTTAAAGTTAATTTAGTTGTTCTTTAAAGCTTAATTATTTATGCAATTGTAATTGTTTATATCAATATGTGTTTAATTCATAGCCTCATTAACTATGAAACTGATCTGTTAATTTAGGTTAAATTTGGGAAAGGCAACCTAAATTCGACTTAATTGATATAACTTATGATTAACAGATATTGTCAATTTGTATTTAGTATAGAAATATATCTAAACACCATAGGTAACCAATGGATTTTTAATGCAATTATTATGACCCCAATTTACCATAGGAATATAGGAAATTGATCTTAACAATTAAATTTAACATTGATTCGGGAGAACTTTGAATAATTTGGATCTAGAATTGATCTCATTGGTTATTTCTTTTGATTTATCCTGTTTTCTCATTTAATTTGGTAAAAATCTACCTAAACTCACCATTTTATTTCTCTACTTGAACTGGAAATTTGCAATAGTATTTAGATGATTTAATTGCTTAAATTAAGTTCTTGAGGGGACAATAATTTTTATACAGTTGAACTATACGTGCACTTGCATATTTCTAAATTCCGCAACAATTTAAGTATATCATGTATAGGACTTTAAAGAAATCCACAAGTTGTCGTACAGATTAGAACGTGAAGACTTCATTTCTAAATATAATATAACATACTTATCGTTGAACTTATGGATCAGACCAAATCAGAATGCCATATCCAATGAATGTTATAGCTCAAGGATACATGCACGTAACCATTAATTAAAATGAATTTACAGAGAATTCAAAACAGATGTTAGGGTCTAAAATCCAAACTTAAGACTTTAGAACAAAATCTTGGACACAGAAAATCCTGGGATTTCATCAAAGGAATATGTTGGATTAAATTATTATGATTTCATTATGTCTTAAGATTGTTGGAAATAAATAGTTAAAATAATAAACTTAATATTCATAACTCAAATAACCACCTAATAGAATAAAAGTCTACATATCCATAAACATATTTCAATTGAAATTTATTTAATGAAATTGGATAAAGTTACATGAAACGAATAGTACTAAGTAACATTATTGTCAAGGATCAATGCAAAACGATATCTATGCAATCCATCTTGCAGAAATTCAACAACATCACTTAAGTGTACGAACTATCGAAATCTTACTCAAAGACTCTAGAGTATATACAATAAGAGAAGGAGAGTTAGAAATTTTCTGAATTAATGAATAAAGACTCCAAGAACTCTCCTATTTGTAGGAGAACAAGGATACGGGGTCATTAATTCTTAACATAATATTTTATTCATTTCACATTATTGATTATGTTCCTAGTCCATAAATTAAAGATAAATTCTATCAAAATTATAAGATAAGTTAACCTTTCATATCCTACCATTATCAAATAATAAATTATATGAATTGACTTACGTACATTGAACCAATGCAAACATTATCATTTTCTCAAAAAAAAAAAAAATGATATAATTAGAATAATCTTTTGAATGGTCAAATTAATCGATTTTGAGTCATATAAAATTCTAAATTTATTTTAAAATAAATGGAAAATTCAGTATTTTTTTGTCTGCTTACCCAGGAGCGAAGCTAAAATCTTAGATCTTAATTTGATAATCTTAAAGTCACCAGGAAAATAGGGATGGGGAGTGGATGAGGGTGACGACTGACGTGAATGGATACTTGAGTCTCCATCCCCACCTATATTTGTCAATAATTACGGCCATGCCCAGGGCAGTGGAGCTCTAATGTCCCTCAATTAAGATCTAACCCTCAATTATTATTCACTTAATATATAACACTGGTTGGACCTTATGGTGTCAAAATTAATTTAAATAGAATTGACCTACATAAACCTTTGACTATGTTGGGATTATAGACGATTGTAAGGTCCCATTTAAGTACTTTTTCAAAAAAAAGATTCCCTTTTGAGTGGTTTATACATTTTCTAATATATTTATAAATCAAGTTGTTTAGGTGTACTAATTTTATTTACTTTTCTATTAAAAATATAAGGGAACGAGAATGAAAATCAATGGTTAATGTGACTATCAGGACTGGCCCTATACGGCCTTTAAGGGTCGGATTGGACTTTATACACTCTTTAATATGTACCTGGTTTTACACCAATACGATCTACATTTCTCGGGAACATGTAGTTAGGTTAAGGCCACGTTGATGAGGCAATAGGATAGGTCTTATCCCAACCTACCATACTTGTCATTCTTATCTCATTTCTTCACTTAAGGACAAGAGGGACAGGTAAAAGATTCTTCTAAATATCTTCAATACATTTATAATGTTTGTTTGGTAAGAGAGAAAATGGCTTTAGGAGTGTGTCATTTCCTGTCACATCGGTAGAAATTTAACACGTATCTTAAATTTTTATTAATATTTTATCAGTGTAATAGGAGATCCAAATGTCTGAAAAGATATGTACAAATTATGTGATAAAAGATTTAAAATTGCACAAAATACCTTTAAAACTTAATGGATATATCTTAATTCTTAACCAGTTGATAAAGGAATATAAGCAATTTGATAGAACTAGGCCAAGACCAGCGCTTTGCACTGTGTATTAATTAATTTTAATTTTTAAAATAACCTGTTAAATATTTAAATATATAAAATTTTTATAATAAAAAATTACAGTGCCTTCACCTTTTGCCTCTCTGTAATTTTCCACTAATTATGGATAATTTGATCCTTAAGTTTTATTTTTATTTATGTTTTGTTAGAAACTCAAAAGGTCTTGTTATTTATGTTTTGTTAGAAACATAAATTATGTTTCTAACAAGATAATAATAATATGAATAATAACATAAACTCAAAAAGATAGAATTTTGTTTTATTTATGTTTTGTTAGAAACTCAAAAAATTATGGAATGTTCCTGTTAAGTCTCTAAGGGTTAAAGTTAACAGTTAATCCCTTTTTTTTTTTTAGAAAAAATTAATAAAATTTGATCAAGTATCCTTATAGTTTAGTTTATATTTTTAGGGTCTAGTTTATAAAATATATCGATAAAAAAATTTATAGGAGAATTTATTTTTTTTATTAAAAAAACAAAGATAGTTGATCGTGAACTTTCACCGTTAGAGATTTAACTTAATCACTCCAAAATTTGAGCTCCGTAACACTTCATAGCATTAACCCAATATAATGCACATATAATATTTATATTTATTGTATATTTATAATATACAAGTCATTTGAACATACTTTTTTATTCTTAATTACAAATCATTATTCATAGTTTAATGAATATTTAATGTTTTTTTACGGTATTATCCATTCTTTTTATGAAACAATTTTTTCTTTCTCTTCCTTAATGTCCTTCTCCATAAGTGTATTTTGGAGAAAATAACATTACTTTAATATTGGAAAAACTTTAAAATAAGGATTGAGAGAGTAATTCTTGAGTCAGATTTGACGCCTATTTTTACCAAGTGTTAGAAAATCTTAAATAATTAAGAATATAAGAAATTCTTGATAATATTATATTATTATTTTATTAAAAGAAGTAGGGTTCTCACTGAAAATTCAACAAGATAATAATAATATGAATGAATGAAGCTGGGCAATTAAAAAAATCTGACAAGGAGAAAAATAAAAAAAATAAAGCTTAGGTCTTTAGTTTTCATATAATATTAAAAATTCAACGTAATTTTAACTGGAAAACAAGAAAATTAGACTTAAATACTCCCTCCGTCTGGATTCCATATTTCATTTTGGATTATTCGAAATTGAATGTCCTATTTCCTAAACTAGTAAAAATTTTATTAAGAAAATTGATAGTGCAATATGTTAATGAATTAAGTTAAACTTTTTTTATTAAAATACGTGCAAGTCAAATTGGAACATTAAATTCTGGACGGGGGAACATAATCTTTCTTAATTCGACAATAGACTTGACTCTTGAGAACACATGAGCTAATACTCATATCCTCTGGGGGTTTGGCTTGATTAAGGGCCGTATAGAAGGATTTATATAAAAAAAAAAAGTGTTTTTTTTGTTAAGTTAAGTTTTTTTGTATATGCATGCAATAATTTATAAGTGCTTTGCAAAATTAAAACTTGTTAAGTTGTTTTGTGTTTTGAAACTTTTATTTTTTAAAAAGTTTTAATAAAATAAATATATTCTATAAGTTATAATATATTAAATGTTAATATTTACTGTATTTAAGTAAACTTAAATTATTTTTAACATAATACATCAAAAACCTAATCGTTTTAAAAATATCATATACTAAAAAACAGATAGAAAAGATAATAAATAAATAAATTATGTTCAATATTATCTTGAAAGATCTAAAAAAAATTTTTTTTTTTCATTTTTTGACTTATGTTTATTCACTATAAGTTATAAAGATATACACAAGAAAGGAAACAAAAAACACAAATTTTAAAATATTATAATGGAAAAAAAGATTTTAAAAAAAGGGCAATTTTTTTTTTTTTAAAAAAAAAAAGAGAAGTAACTGAAGGCACAACTGAGAACAATAATGGGCTGAAGTTGGGTGGGCTTCGGTAAAAAACGCTGAACGGAACAGACTGAAGATGGGGTTGCGGCGTGTGGTTTGTGCGGCGAGGGTTGGGGTAGTAGCTTGTTTGGGTTAAAAAAAAACAGTTAGAAGGAAAAAGGAAAGAAACAAGAAATAATGAGAAATTTTATTAAAAAAATGAAAAGAGATAAAGTTTAAAAAATTAATATAAAAAATTGAAGAGTTAAAATATTTTTTTTTATGAAATATATATAAATATATATTTAGCGATGTATGAGACAGTTTTCACTGTACCACGACATTTTGCTTATTCAAGAAGGTATTGATAGGATTCGAATTCGAACCTATAATTTGCGAGCTCGTCATTTCATTCACTAAAGTGTCTCCAAAGGGACGAGTGTTTTTTTTCATAAATTACTTTTTGTAACTTAAAAAATAAATCAAATTTTGACTTATTTTTCAATTCATACTTTTTATCTAAGCCTAAACAAACAAGTTGTTTTTTCCACGTAAGTACTCATTAAGAGAAAATAAATATTTATTTTTAAGTTAATGGTTAACCTTTTTTTAAAAAAAAAATTAATAAAATTTGATCAAATACTGTTAAAATTTAATTTATCCTTTTACAATTTAGTTTATAATATATCGATAAAAAATTTATAGCAGAATTTTTTTTATTAAAAAAATAAAGATAGTTGACCATTAACTTCAACAGTTAGAGATTTAATTGAATCACTCTATAATTTGAGTTTTGTAACACTCCATAACATTAACCTATATATAATGCACATATAATATTTATATTTATTGTATATTTATAATATACAAGTCATTTGAACATAATTTTTTTTATTAATTATAATTCATTATTCGTAATTTAATGATTATTTAATACTTTTTTACAATGTTATCCATTCTTTTTGTGAAACATTTTTTTCTCTCTCTTCCATAATGTTCTTCTCCAAAAATGTTTTTTGGAGAAAATAACTTTACCTTAATATTGGAAAACTTCTAAATAAGGATGGAAAGAGTAATTCTGTAGTCAAATTTGATGCATATTTTTACCAAGTGTTAGAAAATCTTAAATAATTAAGAATTTAAGAAATTCTTGATAATATTATATTTTTATTTTATTAAAAGACCTAGGGTCCTCACAGATAATTCCACAGGATAATAACATTATGAGTGAATGAAGCTGGGCAAATAACAAAATTTGACAAGGAGAAAAATAAAAAAAATAAAGCTTAGGTCTTTTGTTTTCATATAATATTAAAAATTCAACGTAATTTTAACTAGAAAACAACAAAATTAGATTTAAATATTCCTTCCGTCCGGATTTCATATTTCATTTTGAATTACTCAAAATTGAATATCTCATTTCCTAAATTAATAAAAATTTTATTAAGAAAATTAATAATGCAATATGTTAATGAATTAAGTCGAACTTTTTTTATTAAAAGTCATGTAAGTCAAACTAGAAAATTCCAATCCGGATGAAGGGAGTATAATCTTTCTTAATTCGACAATAGTCTTGACTCTAACACGCATATCCTTTTGAGTTTTGGCTTGATTAAGGGCCGTTTAGATGGATTTATAAAAAAGGGGTGTTTTTTTTATTGAGTTAAGTTGTTTTGTGTTTACATGCAGTAATTTGTAATTGCTTTTCAAAATTGAAACTTGTTTGGATGAAAAAACACTTCTTCTTTTTTGAAACTTTTTTTTAAAAAAAAGATCTAATAGAATAGTTATATTCTATAAGTTATAATATATTAAATGCTAATATTTTAATGTATTTAAGTAAACTTAAATTATTTTTAACATAATACATTAAAAATCAAACCTTTTTAAAAATATCATAAACTAAAAAATGGATCGAAAAATGATAAATAAATTAAGTTCAATTTTATCTTGGAAAAGATAAAAAAGATATTATTACTATTATTATTTTGACTTGTGTTTATTCACTATAAGTTATAAAGATACACACAAGAATGGAAACAAAAAACACAAATTTTAAAATATTATAATGATAAAATAGGGAAAAAAAATTTTAATAAAAGAGAAATAACTGAAGGCACAACTGAGAACAGTGACGGGCTGAAGCTGGGGCTGGGGTTGGGGTGGGGTATGCGTAGGGGGAAAAAAATATTGGAGAAAAAAAAAACCCGGAAAGGCACAACCTGCGCTGGAAACGGCCGTTTGGGAGCGGGGTGGCGGGCTGGGCTGTTTGGTTTTAAAAAAACAGTTGGAAGGAAAAAGGGAAGAAACAATAAATAATGAGAAATTTAGAAAAAAAATGAAAAGAGAAAAAGTTTAAAAAATTGAAAAGTTAAAAGTGTTTTTTTAATGGAATAGATAGTTTTGACACATCACGATATTCTACTTATTAAAAAAAGGTATCAATGAGATTTAAATTTCATATATATAATCCACGAATTCATCACTCCATTTATTAAAATATTTCTAAAGGATAAGTGCTTTTTTCATAAATTACTTTTTGTAATGTAAAAAAATAAATCAAAATTTAACTTTTTTTCAACTTGTACCTTTTCATATAAATCTAAACGAACAAGTTTTTTTTCACTTATATGCTCATCAAATAAAAATAAATATTTATTTTTAAGTTAAACCAAGACAAAAATGTCCCGACCCATCTCAAGGTAGCTATAGCTGGAGGTTTTAGACTTTGAGGCAACACCGGAGAAGGGAAATTTTTGTAGTTCTTACTTCTTTGCGTCACGTCTCACGTTAAAAAAAAGACAAAATAATTTTGTAAAAAAAAATTAGAATTATTATTGTCGTACAATTATTCTCCGTCTCTTATCTGCAAGAACGCTTCCGTTCCGACATGGACGGATGATTGATTCAATGGAATACTGCTGCCGATAAATAATAACAAAATTTTGATATCGACATGCTTTATGTCACTTCACAATTGATATATTCATATTATGTTAAAAGATATTATTCATTTTTTTAATTATATCTGATCTAATATTTTGTAAAAAAAAATTATACATGATTTTATAGATCGGACTCAAAATAGAATTTTCTTAAATAATATCCTAATCCTCCAATGTCTTAAGAAGGAAAATTGGCTACACTTAAGAGTGTAAATGAGATAAGATAATTCGTGAACGATTCAGGCTCAACTTGGTAAAAGTTAGAATTCGACTAGTTTTAAACTGGCTCGAGTTCGACTCTCTTATTAAAGGAATCGAGTCGAATCCATATGTATTGATTTATTTAGAATTACGAGTCTACAAAAACTTTTAATATATATAATAATAATGTATTTATTTTTATATTATATAATATAAATTATTTATCCCATCTCATTAGGTACGTCAGCTTTGTGCACAGTCTAGCAGATCCGTTATTTCAAGGTGTGTCTCCTTGAAGCTTCATCTTTTCTTTTAGTTATTTGTCCCACATCGAAGATCTTTGTATTGAGAAAATTTGGTTCCTAGAAGAGAAAGTGCAACCCAGGAATGCAAAATACACAATCAATAAGACATGGCCGGCTGGTTCAATACTAGTTGAACTGATCGATTGGATTGATATCTTTTATGGTTTGATCCAAAAAATATTGGTATATTATAATTTTATTTAGAATTTTAAATATTATTATTGTAAAAATTTAACTTTAATAAATGAGTTTGGTCTTGAATCAAGCTTAAATGAGTTTGTTCACGAGTCGAGTTTAAACAAGTTTGAATTTGAAATTTTGAATTTTTTTTAGTAAATCCTTCTTATTCTTCACGAGCTGAACTCGAGCCTCGTAGATTTGGACTCGATTCAACTCGTTTACACCCCTAGTGCAATCATTAGCTATCCACAACGACGAGGTTATATTAGCTCTTAGTGTACAGCTTCTTCTTCTTCTCCCTTTTTAAAAAAAAATTATTTTATTAGGGTTTTTTTTAAAAGCATATTTCTTTCCTTATTTAAACTTTAAAAAATTGATATTCTCCCTCAATTGTTAGTCAAAATATTGCATGTTAATGTCAAAATCGTTTAAGAAAAACACTTTTTTAAAAAGGAAGAATTCGATTCCCAATACAGAAATGACATACTATAAATTAATAGTAAAACTCCTGACGCCAATGATAGTATACCATTGCGGTGAATAATAGCAAAACTCCTTACGCCAATAATATAATTACACTTATCTTCTTAAAGGGGATAGTGATTACATGATGACTAAAATTTCCATAATAATAAAAATACATGATAAATTATAAAAGGTCGTATATCTTAAACAAATATAAGAAATTAAAACAAATTATATTTTAAGACGGAGGGAGTAATTATTTTGCTAACATTCACCTTTCTTATTAAAAATGTAACCTTTTTCTTTCCTTTTTTTTCTTTTTTAAAAAAAAACTTTATTTCCATTTCTAATCTATTGCAAAACAACTCACCTCCTTACTTCAATCAACTTTATTATTTTATTGCAACTTAATTATTGACATCCTAATTCCTATGTTTAGTTATTTAAAAAGAAATAGAATTACAATTTCAAAAATAAGGAATACCACTCCGAAAATAAAATCGGAGAATCCCAAGGCATCAAGAATTGGAAGAAAAAACAAAGAATTACAAAAAATTGCCCCTATTTGATTGTTTCCTTTTAAAAAATAACATCTACCTACCACTTATCCTCCCAATTGCTTCACCATATATTTCTGCAAAACATTTTTTTTTTCTTTCAATTTTTAAGTTTTTCTTTGTAATAGGGAGTAGCATCTTTTGGAAGTATATTCCTAAGCCAATTTTTTCTCTTTTTCTCTTTTTCTGTTTTATTTTCTTCAAATTTTATTTTGTTTTCTTGTTCTAAATATTTTCATTTATTTCAATATTATTTTTTAAAAAATTGTAATTTGACAAAAAAATAAAGGTATATTAATTTTTTTAATCTAATAATTTCTTATTTCATATATGATAATCAAACCAACCAAATATAGTAATCTCAATTCTAAGAATTACCAATCTTTTATTTCATTACCAAAAAAGAAAAAATTATCAGAATTTTGATTACATTCCACATGTAATTCCTTACTTCCTTTTTTTTCATCATTTTTTTTGTAGGGTGAGCCAAGCCAAGGCAATAGTGCAACGCCCAAGTGACTCGCAAGAGATCGGATAACAAGCTACCCATCGGACTTTTCCCCTTAAAAATTAAATTAATATCACTTGAATCAATGATTCACATATCTAATTTCTTACTTATCAACTTTATTCCTTATTAATTTCATTCCCATGAAGAATCACCATATAGAACTTTTAACATGGATGAACTTTAGAATGAAAGATACAGAAGTAAAGTTATCACTAAAAATAAATAATTTAATTAACTAATCTAGCTTAATTAATAAATAAATAAAAACAGTGAACTATTTTTTAGATGGGGAAGTAAATTTCAATAGAGTTGATGAAGACTTGTCTCATTTCAATATAGTTTTTGATTACTTGTCTCTTTCTTTGCCCCTTTGACAAACCTTACAAAACAGTTTCAAGTTTATAAATTAGGTCTTTTTTATACATATTAAAATAAAGTTAATAAGGTACAATAAAGGACAGTTTTATACCTGAAAGGAGATTATTAGGAAAATTTGTATATTATGCGGGGTTTGTCGATGACTCCCTCTGTCACTAAACATGAGTTGTTACAGTTAGTTATTTTTGAAAGGGAAGCCACAAATAGATCACCTTACAGGTATCGATCAAAGGAAGCTTATAGAGGGTGTTGACATTATCTTTTCTTTTGAGTTTGGAATGCATTGTCTGTCGATTCTGTACTCACTAGCAACGATCT
This sequence comes from Parsonsia alboflavescens, assembly GCA_028571225.1. Lineage (NCBI taxonomy): Eukaryota > Viridiplantae > Streptophyta > Magnoliopsida > Gentianales > Apocynaceae > Parsonsia > Parsonsia alboflavescens. The sequence continues at coordinate 6,624 of JAOXNR010048569.1, read as the reverse complement.
CCTACCACTGCCTCTATCTGCTCACACAAACGATCTCCCTTAGATCATCTCACAAACCCAGAAGCTGGACTTGGCATGGTTGAATTGTTAGATTCAATTGTGTTAGTTTTTTTTCTCTTAATCTTGTTCCTCTTTTTTTTAATCTCTCTGAAAAAAATGTTATGTTTTTTTATATAGACACTCTTATCGAAGAACACCAAAAAATAGAAAGAGGGAGGCAAAAAAACTAAAAAACCCCTAGAAGACTTCTTGGATAAATCAACCTTGCTTTGAATTTTAATTTGAATTCCAAATGAGCTGCCTATCAATCCTCACATACCAGCCTCAACTTGTTATTAATATCCTAATCTCATTAACACTTGACTAGGGATGTTTTAAAAATAAAAATAAACTATTCTAAAGATATTACATAATTTACTAAATAAAACATATATATTCAAAAAAATTATATAATAACATAAAATTATGCTACTAAGTAAACTATCATATGGTCTTAGGACATATCCAACTATTTTGCAAAAATTAAATTAACTTTTTTCCCCTAAAATGTCACACCATTTTATGAGTATATCATTAGAGAGTATTGGTGAAATTCAAACTCGAGACCTCTGGTCTACGCATTCGCCAGTCCACCTATTGGATGTCTCCAAAGGGACTCAAATACCTAATTAAATAACCACAATAATATATAATTAGTGGGAAAATAAATTAGTTAGAATGACTTATATCAGCAAAAGTTAACTAGGGATTATTTAAGTCTATCTTAGCTTTTCACTTTCAAAAAAGCGAGACAATCACTTTTTGCAAGATTCGAACTTTACCTTAGAAGGACACTGCTGGGGTAATCAAATTTTTTCCTATTTTGTTAAAGAAATACCAATATAACCTACGTTTGATCGGTCTATTTAGGCGTTTAATTTAATAATTTTTGTGTACGATTTAAAGTAGAACTTCCTGTTTAATTTATTTTTCGAATAAATATATTTTTAATTTAAAAGAATTTTTTCCACTAATCCATGCAGTCTTACCATGAATAATTTGTAACTTTATTCAAAATAAAAATTAATAATATATACTCCCTGTATCCCAATTTAAAGGTTACCTTGAACCCCAAAGAAAAGGATTCCAAAATACTTGTCAACTTCAAATTTTAAAGAAATATTTAATACATTTTTTTTCATTCTTTTGCCTTAATTTTCAAAATATACCAACCACTACTAAATTAATCAACATATTCTCTTAAAACTTTTACATATACTCTCAACAACCAATGGGAAATTGTAGTTAAACTATTAAAAAAATTACTCATTTTGTTTGGAATTATATGTCTTATTTTTATTTTTAAGTTAACTTTTATTTAAAAAAAAGAGGAATAATATTGCAATGCTAAAATTAATTAAATCAAATATTTTTTTAAATGAGTGTAAATCAAAGTAGTCAATCAATTTCGGATGGAAGAAATATTATTTACTATTCATATATCTTAAACTTTGGACTTTTCCAAAGTGAACGATAAATTGTGAGGGAAGATCTGTTTGCATTAGACCAAAAGGAGTGATTCAATTGTGGATAGAATCACTGACGAAAGGGCCAAAAAATAAATAAATAAAAAAGTCAAAAAAGATGTCAATATAGCTGATGTATATTTTCTTCGTTGTCAAACTCAAGTAATTATTTTTGTGGTTACACCATACAATATAATAACAAAATAAAATAACCCAAAAAAAGCCCAAGACGCAAAGTAAAATCAGGGTTCGGCAATCCTGGGAGTCATCTCTGTTACAGGATTTTTGTCTTCAGATTGACTCGGCTGCCTCCGTAATTTCTTGCTTTGTTTTATGTCACCATAGAAGTATGAAACGAAACCCCAGAGACAGAGGAAGAGAGATAGTCCTTTTTCTGCACTAAATTTGTCATGGAAGAAAATAACCGCTAAAATTTCTGCGACCGGAAGAAGAAGTGACATTAAAATACCAGATACCAGTGCTGAAGCATAGAAGATCACTCCAATGGCTCCCAAGAAGGTGCATTGCCAAACAAGGGCACAAAATAACAAAACGATATAATATTTAAATTCTCCCAGTTCATATGCGCTTGCTTCCCGAGGAATTGCCTGCATAAAATTTACAAATATATATTTATTATTAAGTCAACAATTTGATCCATTTTACAAATATATATTTATTATTAAGTCAACATTATCGATCTTCCACTTTCAAATTACCTACCCTTTTTTTTTCAATAATCACTTGAGGAGAAATTTTGAAAAGGAGAGAAAAAAAAAAAAAGAAAGAAAGAATCTAAGGGGAAATGATCAAATTAATTACCTGAAAGTCCTTGTTTATAATCATGGCAACTGCACAGAAACCAGAAGCTAAGAGACTCATGACCAGCTGAATTTCCAAGACCAAGGTATATGTAATCTCCAGCCTTGCCTTCCGGTACGTCAATTCCACTAACGGCAAAATCAAACCGTACAAAGCAGCGGCCGCAAGTGTCATAAAAAATCCAAGCATATAAAGCTTATTCGACTCGCCTTCGGGCTTGTCAGAGGCGGAGTGCAGTGCAAGAACAACGGAGCCCAAAGTCAACAAGACAATAGCGTTGACTGAAAACGCAGTAAATTTCTGCCTCACAAGTAAGAATGCAAAAAATGCAGTGAAGAGAAGCTGCGAGGCAGATATAAGTGCGGAGGTAGACACCGGCAGCCGAGCCATTCCAGCCGAGTACATGTAATTGTCTAAGCCAGTGAGAACACCAAGGATAGCGGCAGCTATGAACACTCGAAGATTCATCAAGATGAGCTTGGTTCCCGCTCCCTCGGATTTCTTGCGTTTAAAGTAGATAACCAGGAGTGGAATGCATAGGACTGGAAATCCTGCGGATTGCAGAAAGCTTGAAAGCCATATTCTCTTGCCCCCTTTAACAAAGTAGAGACGCAACAGAAGCGGACCACCGCCGCCTCCTATACATAGAAGTATACAGTTGAAGACAAGGAGCAGTCTCCTCCATGGATTGTTAACTGCTTGATGAACTTCCATTTTTGTTTTGAGTTTTAAAGTGTTGAACTTCCTACACCGTCCTTATATAGGCGAAAGAGAAAAACAAGAAGTTAGGAATTGCAGAAACAAATTATTGTTTCCACTTTATAACACGGCAATAGCTTATAGCCTCACACGACTAAGCGTCGGGTCGGGACTAATTAATTAATCTGTGCTCAGATGTAGTCTGCACACGTGATCTGGATCTACCCGGATAACTGAAACGGGTCGTGTTGCAAGCTAAGTTCTAAAAATGGCCTCACACCAATTAGCCAACAAATAAATGACACCGTCAGTTGTAAACTTCCTATGAATAGAAAAACAATTAAAATTTTCAAATTCATATCAGAATTTTTCATTTTCAATAGGTATTTTGTACTAGATAATGGAAGGTGCCCACGTTGGTCTGTCTGGCCTTGTTCAATTAATAAAAGAGTACTAATTTCTTACTTGTTGCAAGTTTCTGAATTTAATACGATATATATACTAGTGTAGTATTTTAAAAGTTTCTATAACGTATTCCTTTTATCTAAAATTAAATATTTTATTTTAATTTATATGTATTTTAAGGAAAAAGATTTGATCGAGTTTATTTTTAAATTATAATATCAATTTTCTTTAATTAAGGAAATAGAATATTTATTTCTAAACGATTTAAAATGAAATATGAAACATTTAATTATGGATGGAAGGAATATTAATTATATAAAAAAAATTGTCCAAATTATTTAAAACTTTAAAAGTACAGTAAAAAAAAATGCTGTTGCTTATTACATCATAAATATTAATTATGGCACGTTATTTTTAATTAAAAGTGCCAAGCGTTGACCACATCAATCCTACCGTGTGCATAGTGCGTGGGACAGAGCTTTTATTTTTACCCAACCATAATTAATATTAATATAATAGCAAGAACCTTCCTACGTGTTTCCCAGGAAAGCAGATTGTGCTACCCCAACCTTTTTTTTTTTTTTTTTCAATTTGTTTGTTTTATTTTATGTTGCATTCGAAAGCCTTGAATTCAAGGAAGAAAATCTTTTTCTAACCAACACGAATCTAATTCGATTTATCTTTTTTAAAATATTATATATATAATAAGTAAAAGAAACATGAAAAAAAGGGGAAAAAATTATATTGATCCAATTCGACGGTCGAGGATCAACAACGTGAATGTTGTTGAGGCCTGGGAGCTCATGACAGCCTCCAATTATTTTTTTAACTCAATTAATTTAATACCCTGATAAAGTTTTGAAGGAAAAAAAAAAACATACCCTTTAATGGTTAAGTGTTTGGAATACTTTGTATACACCTCGAAGTTCTACTAGTAGATGTAATTCACTAAAACTAGATTATGTCAAAAGACTGAGTCGAATTCAGAAGCTGTGTTATAAAGGCTTTATTTCCAAATCACTCGGCTATACCCTGAGTGCCATGTTCATGAGTTTCTTATAATACAAATTATACTGGTAATAGCCAAAATTACATATTGTAAGATAATATAATATATAGCAAGAATATATAATAAAAAATAATTGGTGCTCTATTAAGTTTAATGTTACAGAAGTTATTTAAGTGAAATTGTTTTATTAATCATGTACTAAATGATTTATTAAATAGGTGAAGAAGATGAAATAAAACAGAAAAAAAATCTATATTTATTATTATATAAAAAAAGAACTTACAACCTGAGAAATTGACAAATATCATTCTTTGAAGGCTTAGGAAAAGTTTAATTATAGCTAGTTCGATTATTTTCTCTCTTGCAAGATAAATGGTAAAGTAAAATATTTCTGGAAAAGAAATAATAACGAGAGAGTCTCAAAATATTTTGAAAAATAAATATTTACTTCGATCATCATTTATAAATATATATATATTTTTATATATATGAAAATTTTAAAAAATATTAATTTTTGATTGGTGAAAAAATATTCATTTTTTATTGTGACGGATAACAATGCATATTGGAATAAATATTAAATAATACTTTTAAATATAACAAAAAAATGAATTAATGTTTATTTCAGTTCTCAAACTATAATCCATTGGAAACTTTGGTCTTTAAGGTTTTTTTTTTTTTGCCTTTATAATCCCTAAACAATTATGGTTGGCCATTTTGGTCTTTCTGATTGGATTCTTCAAAAATGTCACAGGGTTTTGAAGTTAACAGTGAGTTGACCAAAATGGAAAGGGCGTTACCATCAATATACTATTCCTAAGGTAAAAAACTTTTTTAAAAAAACCTCCAACAATATATCGCGAACCTCCGGAAGGGCATCACAATATGTCAACAACCTTTGGCACCGTTGTATTATTCCCACCATTCACCCAAATCCCTCTGTGGAACTGCAAAATCTTCAACAGTTCTTCCTATACCCTCCATAAACCCCATTCTTCAGTTTTTCAGCTTCAGGACTCGTTTTGTTCCATTCTTTAGGAAAGTTAGGAGAAACAATAGCAGATTTAGGTAGGAAAATCCTGAGTGATAGTGTGCTCAACGGATCGATGTGAAGGTCCTTTGTGGCCACGCTATCTTCAACGGAGAAGGTAGGGATGGCGGGAACTTTAGGTTCACCAGAACAGAAATCGATGCCGCATGGTTGGTAATCAAAGATGGGTGATTCAAGAAGATCTTCTTACGAACCCTTTTCATCTCTCAGATTGGAATCAGCCAAATCCACAGCCCCCAGGCTTGAATTCTGACAAATGTCAACTGTATTTGAGGGCTCTTCTCATTCTTCCTCATCCTCCTCAAGTTCTTTCTTGCCCTTATTTTGCCACCTATAAAAATGAGTTACAGGTAGCTTTATTAGACTCGAATTACTGTTAAAATTGCTATTAATGTTCATTTCCCTAGTTGATGGTGATATCTAATGAGGCTTGGGTGGGTGATTCTCATGACCGCCAAAATGCCCATAGCAATTTTCGGTGATGATGATGTAGTGGTTTAACTTTCTTGGAACCTTTGCTGGCAGATTTGACGCAAGGACTTGTATTCCTTATTTTGAACTGGTATAACTGGTTTTTCTATAAAAAAAAAATGTAATTTTAAGAACAGTGTATTAATGGTAATGCCCTTTCCATTTTGATCAGCTCATCATTGACTTCAAAATCCTGTAAAATTTTTTAAAAATGCTGTGAAAAGGATCATAATGACCGATCGTAATTGTTTAGGGATTATAAAGGCCAAAAAAATACTTTAAGGACCAAAGCTTCTAATTGGTTATAGTTTGAGGACTAAAATAGACATTAATTCTAACAAAAAAAATATATAGAATTTACATACTGATTAATGTATAAATAAGTTTTAAAAGCAATAACAAATAAATAGTTACAATTGTACTTAATAATGATCATGATTATGAGTTTAGATAACTTTTTTTTTAAAAAAAAATCTTATAATAACAAAGCTAAATCATAAGAATTCATTAATTTTTTTTATGTAATTTGAATTTTAAAAACTATGATAATTGGGCCTAGTAGCGGAAGATACATTGATTTACAATTTCCGTTGCAAATTGTTTTGTGAAAAATAATTTCTTATAATAACAAAATTAAATCATAAGAATTCATTGATTTTATA
>JAOXNR010048558.1:0-18269 GCA_028571225.1 Parsonsia alboflavescens | reverse complement strand
AGCCTATACTCATTGTTGAATTCTTGTGAAAGAATATGTCAATGTCATGATGAGAATTTGATCTTTAGTGATGTTGAGAGGCTTAATGTTGAGAAAAACAATGAGATAACTATGAGCTTAATCTCTATTTAGCATGTTTGGTGGAACTACTTGGTGATATGGTCTATATTTTGTGCCCTAGATAGAGATATGATGAGATTTTGGAAGTTTTTGAAAAGTCCCTTGTTTTCAAGAGAGCATTGTGACGTCCATATTGATAATTTGATGAGATTTAGCATATGTGAAGAGTATTTACTTCATCCTTTTATACACATATTTAATGCTTTTGATGGAGGACATGTACATGCTAAGTTAAGGGACTATGTATAGAGTTCATTGTGCTTGAATGCAAGATTTAGAAAACCTTTATTTCATGGTTTATGGCATCATAGACCAATAGGAATTATGTCTTGTGCTTTAAATGATAGAACTTTATTTCATTCTTGTTCTACGTGGCTTGTATTCTTTGTCTATGATGCTTCTTCTAATGAGCTTATTGAAGGTGAGAAGGAATACACATCAATAAAGGAGAGACCACCACTTTCAAAGAAGGGTATGGTAAGGCATTGTCAACTTCTAACTTCCAAGAAGGTTAACTTGAAGTTACTTGGTAAGTATTCTTTAAATTCTTCAATCAATGTTAGTGATCATTCTCTTACTTATGTTGGACATAAAGATTCGAGGAGGAATCCTTTTGAGGTGTGGGAGAATGATGGATATCAAGGAGCTATTAAGAGATGGGAGAACTCATGGAAGCTACCAAATGAGGAGATGAGAAGATTCAAGTTCCATTCTAAAGAAGATGGAGCTTCAAGGGAAGATTCAATGAATGGATTGGAGATTTACAAGATGAAGAAGTTGACTCATGCATACAAAGATCAATATTTCAAGTATAAGCATGGAACTTTGAAGATGAAAGTAGCAAGGATGGTATTGAAGCTAGACCATGAAGAACAACTTGAAGTTCATGACAAGATTGAAGAAGTTATGCATGAAGATGAGTGCTAAGTTGAACAACTTTGTAATGTATTCAAGTATGAAGACTTATATACTGGATGAAAAGATATTGCAAGCTTTGAAATGGATCAAGGAGATGCTGAAAAGTGAAGCAAGGCATCCAGTGCATTGTAGCTTCCAGTCCGGCGCCGAATGGAAGCAAGGACCAACATCGGATGCCTCCAGAAGACATCCGGGGCTGGATGGCTATAGTACCCTTATTGCTACAGTGCCCGAGTTGCTACAGTACATTTTCACAGCTTTATCTCAAATGCATTCTTGACTATTCTTTGACATTTTCACTTGTTTTAGACAACTATTCTTTGTGTTTTTATCTATATTAGAAGGTTGAACATGTCTTCAATCTTTCTGTGGTTTAATTAGGGTTGAGACTATAAATAGAACTCATTTGTATTCTTGCAAGAACAACTTATTATTTTCCTCAAACAAAATTTCAAAAATTGAGTGATTCCTTTTGGATCAAACACATCTTTTTCTTGAGTGTTCATCTAAAGGTCTTCTAGGATTCTTAGTGTAACACTTGAATTCTTCAATACTTGGCTAGAGTAATTGAGTTGGGTTGAAGAAATCCAAACTAATAGATCATATTGGAAGACAATATGGTCATTAGCATTCTAGCTTGAACCTCGTAGTGAAGTCTTGGGTAGGTGACTTCGGCTTTTGGATGGATGGATGAAGAATTCAGCCAAGTTCAAGAATCACATGACCGTCCCTTATGAGAATATTTTAAACGCAATATTAAATCTAAGTAGATTCTTTATAATTTATCTTACCATAGTTAACAGGTAATATTGTTTTATTTAGTATGATTTACTGGGAAATTAAATATTTTCCCATTTGATATAGTCACAAATATATTTTTCCTAAAGTAACATGTTTGAGTGATGAAGAAGAAGCACAATTTGAACGTACATATACAAGGTCTTCAAATATAAGAAGTAACTAAAAATGACTTAGTAATAAAAATAAAGTAACAAAATGAAAACAAATATTAGTAACCAAAAAACATACACTCTGCTCACATAATAAATTAACTTCGAACCTCATTTTTTTTCATTATAAATTGCAACTATATATCTGAATAGAAATTATTACAATATTTTATAAAATATTCCAAAATCCTAATAATTAATAGAACACAAAGAACTTAGCAAATTCTTGGTCCAATGGCCTGCCAACATATTGCTGTGTTGGAGAAATGGCACAACATTGAAATACAAATTTGAAGCCACCACAGGGGCAAAATTTTGAACCAGCACAAGAAAAAAATTCATAGCCAAATTGGGAACCAGATAAGGAACAAATTTTTTCAACCATTTATGGATCGTAAGCCTAGATGATGGGTGGTGGTGGTGGTATGGGTGCATGGGGAGTTGGATTGGCCAAATGATATCATTCATGGAGTCTTCGGCCTGATTCAAAAGCCAACCCATCATTTTAGTGCGGTTGTGATGACCAAGATTATGGCAATGTTGGAATACAGTTTTGGCATAGTCATGCAGCTGGCATACCCCTTAGTTGCCATCAACTTTGCTCTGGTAGCTTGGAGGTTTGGGAGGTTTCCTTGGTACCCCCCTTGAAGAACCTTCGATGAAATTCATTTATGAGATCTCTAAAAAAATTTTATTCAAAAAAGACCTCAGCAGTTTTCCAAACCTCTCCACAAGAAGATGGAGATATTTATACTAGTTTTAAGCGAACATAACCTTATAAATTATGATTATTTTATTTTTTAAATAATAATTAGGCTATATATAATACCGTCCCTTATGAGAATATTTTAAAGGCAATATTTAATCTTAGTTGGTTCTTTATAATTTATCTTACCTTAGTTAAAAGGTAATATTGTTTTATTCAGCATGATTTACCAGAAAATTAAATATTTTGTTGTTTGTTATAGCAACAAATATATTTTTCCGAATGTAACATGTTTGAATGATGAAGAAGAAGCTCAATTTGAACGTATATATACAAGGTCTTCCAATGGATGAAGTAACAAAAAATCACTTAGTAATAGAAATAAAATAACAGAATGAAAAAAAATATTAGTGACCAAAAAACACACACTCTGCTCACATAATAAATTAACTTCGAACCTAATTTTTTTTTCATTATAAATTGTAACAATATATCTGAATAGAAATGATTATAATATTTTATAAAATATTCCAAAATCATAATAATTAATAAAAGACGAAGAACATAGCAAATTCTTGGTTCAATGGCCTGCCAACATATTGGTATGTCGGAGAAATGGCATGACATTGAAAAAGTAATTTGGAGCCACCATAGGAACAAAATTTGGCACCAGCACAGGAACAAAATTCATAGCCAAATTGGGAACCATATTAGGAACAAAGTTTTTTAACCATTTGTGGAGAGTAAGCGTGGACGATGGGTGGTTGTACTGTTAAGGGTGTATGGGGAGATGGATTGGCCCCGATGACAGCATTCACGAACTCTTTGGCCTGATTCAGAAGCCAACCTATCAATTGACTATTTTGTGACTAAGCTTATCACAAAGTTGGAATACAGTCTTGGCACATTCATGCAGCAGGCATACCCTTTAATTGCCATCAACTTTGCTCTGGTAGCTTGGAGGTTTTGGTGGTCTCCTTGGGCCGCCCATTGCAAAAGCTTCGCTGAACTTCATTTCTGTGATCTCTAACAAACCTTTTTGTGTAAAAGAACTCAACTGTTTTGCAGACCACTCGACAAGAAGATGGTGATATTTATAGTTGTTTTAAGCGAACATAGCCTTATAAATTATTATTACTTTCTTTTTGTAATAATAATTAGTATATATATAATACCATCCCCTATGAGAATATTTTAAACGCAATATATAATCTTTGTGGGTTCTTTCTAATTTATGTTACCTTAGGTAAAAGGTAATATTGTTTTATATAATATGATTAACAAGGGAATTAAATTTTTTGCCTTTTGATATAGTAACAAATATATTTTTCCTAATCTAACATGTTTGGATGATGAAAAAGAAGTTCAATTTGAATGTAAATATACAAGGTCTTCAAATATAAGAAGTAACTAAAAATGACTTCGTAATAAAAATAAAATAGAAGAATGAAAACAAATATTGGTAACCCAAAAACACACACTCTGCTCACATAATAAATTAAGTTTGAACCACATTCTTTTCGTTATAAATTCCAACAATATATTTAAATAGAAATGATTACAGTATTTTACAAGGCATTCCAAAATTGTAATAATTAATAAAACCCAAAGAACTTAGCAAATTCTTGGTCTAGTGGCTTGCCAACAAATTGGTGTGTTTGAGAAATGCCACAACATTGAAATTCTAATTTGGAACCACCATAGCAACAACATTTGGAACCTGCACAGGAACAAAATTCATAGCCAAATTCGGAACCAGCTTAGGGAGAGAATTTTTTAACCTTCTGTGGATAGTAAACCTAGAAGATGGGTGGTGGTGGTGGTATGGGTGGATGTGGAGTTGGATTGGCCTCGATGACAACATTCACGGAGTCTTTGGCCTAATTCAGTAGCCATCGTATCATTTCCCTAGGTATTGATGACCAAGCTTATCACAAAGTTGGAATACAGTTTTGGCACATTCATGCAGCAGGCATACCCTTTAGTTGCTATCAACTTTGCTTTGGTAACTTGGTGGTTGGCGAGGTCTCCTTGGGCCGCTCCATGAAGAACCTTCGCTGAAATTCATTTTTGCGATCTCTACCAAACTTTTTTACAGAAAAGAACTCAATTGTTTTGCAGACCTCTCCACAAGATGGAGATATTTATACTAGTTTTAAGAAAACATAGCCCTATAAATTATTATTATTATTTTCTTTTTGCTATAATAATTAGTCTATATATAATACCGTCCCTTATGAGAATATTTTACAAGTAATATTTAATTTAAGTAGGTTCTTTATAATCTATCTTACCTTAGTTAAAAGGTAATATTTTTTTTTTTAATATGATTTACAGGGAAATTAAATATTTTGTTGTTTAATATAGTAACAAATATATTTTTCCTAATGTTACATGTTTGAATGACGAAGAAGACTCTCACTGTCAACATATATCTACAAGGTCTTCAAATATAAGAAGTAACTAAAAATGACTTAATAATAAAAATAAAATAACGGAATGAAAGAAATATTAGTAACCAAAAAACACACAATCTGCTCACATAATAAAATAACTTCGAACCCAATTTTTTTCACTATAAATTGCAATGATATATCTGAATTGAAATGATTACAATATTTTGTAAAATATTCCAAAATCATAATAATTAATAATCACGAAGAACTGAGCAAATTCTTTCTCCAATGGCTGCCAACATATTGGTGTGCTGGAAAAATGGCACAGCATTGAAATACTAATTTGGAGCAAACGTAGGAACAAAATTAGGAACCAGCATTGGAGCAAAATTCATAGCCTAATTCGAACCATATTAGGAACAATGTTTCTTAACCATTTGTGGATAGTAAGATTGGACGATGGGTGGTGGTGGAGGTAAGGGTGCATGGGGAGTTGGATTGGCCTCGATGATAGCATTCATAGAGTGTTCGACCTGATTTAGAAGCCAACCTATCGTGGTTGTGATGACCAAGATTATGACAATGCCGGAATACAATTTTGGCATAGTCATGCAGCAGGCATCCCTTATAGTTGCCATCAGCTTTGCTCTAGTAGCTTGAAGGTTTGAGTGGTCTCCTTGGACCGCCCCCTAAAAGAACCTTCAATGAAATTCATTTTTGTGATCCGTAACAAATTTTTTTAGACAAAAGAACTCAACTGTTTTCCAGACCTCTCCACAAGAAGATGCAGATATTCATACTAGTTTTAAGCTAACATGGCCCTATAAATTATTATTATTTCTTTTTGTAATAATAATTAGTCTATATATAACACTAGCAGTTATAAGAATATTTTAAAAGCAATAAATAATTTTTGTAGGTTCTTTATAATGTATCTTACCTTAGTTAAAAGGCAATATTGTTTTATTTAATATGATTTACAGGGAAATTAAATATTTTGCCGTTTGATGTAGTAACAAATATATTTTTCTTATATAACAAGTTCGAGTGATGAAGAAGAAGCTCAATTTGAGCGTGCATGTACAAGGTCTTCAAATATAAGAAGTAAGTAAAAAAGTCTTGGTAATAAAAATAAAATAACAAAATGAAAACAAATATTAAAAACCAAAAAACACACTCTGCTCACATAATAAATTAACTTCGAACCTCATTTTTTTTCATTATAAATTCCAACAATATATTTGAATAGAAAAGATTATAATATTTTATAAAATATTCGAAAATCATAATAATTAGTAAAAGACGAAGAACTTGGCAAATTCTTGGTCGAATGGCCTACCAACATATTGGTGTGTTGGAGAAATGGCACAGCATTGAAATACTAATTGGAGCCACCATAGGAATAAAATTTGGCACCAGCACAAGAACAAAATTCATAGCCAAATTGGGAACCATATTAGGAACAATGTTTTTTAATCATTTGTGGATGGTAAGCGTGGACGATGGGTGGTGGTGGTGGTAAGTGTGCATGGGGAGTTGGATTGGCCCCGATGACTGCATTCACGGAGTCTTTGGCCTGATTCAAAAGCCAACGTATCATTTCACTGGGTTGTGATGACCATCACAAAGTTGGAATACAGTTTTGGCACATTCATGCAACAGGCATACCCTTTAGTTGCCATCAACTTTGCTTTGGTAGCTTGGAGGTTTTGGTGGTCTCCTTGGGCCGCCCCTTGAAGAACCTTTACTGAAATTCAAGTCTGCGATCTCTAACAAACTTGTTTATAGAAAATAACTCAATTGTTTTGCAGACCACTCGACAAGAAGATGGAGATATTTATACTTGTTTTAAGCCAACATAGCCTTATAAATTACTATTATTTTCTTTTTGTAATAATAATCAGTCTATATATATAAATACGATCCCTTACGAGAATATTTTAAACGCAATATTTAGTCTTAGTAGGGTCTTTATAATTAATGTTACCTTAGGTAAAAGGTATTATTGTTTTATTTTATAGGATTTACAGGGGAATTAAATATTTTGCTGTTTGATATAGTAACAAATATATTTTTCCAAAGGTAACATGTTTGAATGATGAAGAAGAAGCTCAATTTTATAGTACATATACAAGGTCTTCAAATATAAGAAGTAACAAAAAATGACATAGTAATTAAAATAAAATAACATAATGAAAACAAATATTAGTAACCCAAAAACAAACACTCTACACACATAATAAATTAACTTCGAACCTCTTTTTTTTTTCATTATATATTCCAACAATATATCTAAATAGAAATGATTGCATTATTTTACAAGACATTCCAATATTGTAATAATTAATAAAACAAGATGAACTTAGCAAATTCTTGGTCTAGTGGCCTGCCACCATATTGGTGTGTTGGAGAAATGCCAAAGCATTGAAATAATAATTTGGAACCACCATATGAACAAAATTTGGGACCAACACAGGAACAAAATTCATAGCCAAATTGGGAATCAGATTAGGCAAAATTTTTTAACCTTTTGTGGATAGTAAGCCTAGTAGATGGGTGGTGGTGGTGGTATGGGTGCATGTGGAGTTGGCTTGGCCCCGATAATAGCATTCATGAAGTCTATGGCCTAATTCAGAAGCCATCGTATCATTTCCTAGCTTATCACAAAGTTGGAATACAGTTTTGGCACATTCATGCAACAGGCATACCCTTTAGTTGCTATCAAACTTTGCTTTGGTGGCTTGGTGGTTGGCGAGGTCTCCTTGGGCTGCTCTTTGAAGAACCTTCGCTGAAATTGATTTCTACTATCTCTACAAAACCTTTTTACAGAAAAGAACTCAACTGTTTTGCAAACTTCTCCACAAGAAGATAGAGATATTTATACTAGTTTTAAGAAAACGTAGCCCTATAAATTATTATTATTATTTTCTTTTTGCAATAATAATTGGTCTATATATAATACCGTCCCTTATGAGAATATTTTACGAGTAATATTTAATCTAAGTAGGTTCTTTATAATCTATCTCGCCTAGTGAAAGGAAATATTGTTTTATTTAGTATGATTTCTAGGGAAATTAAATATTTCTTCGTTTAATATAGTTACAAATATATTTTTCCTAATGTAACATGTTTGAATGATGAACAAGACACTTAATTTCAACGTATATTTACAAGGTCTTCAAATATAAGAAGTAACTAAAAATGAGGTAGTAACAAAAATAAAATAACGGAATGAAACAAATATTAGTAACTAAAAAACACACAATTTGCTCACATAATAAATTAACTTCGAACCTCATTTTTTTCACTATAAATTGCAACAATATATCTAAATTGAAATGATTACCATATTTCGTAAAATATTCCAAAATCATAATAATTAATAAAACACAAAGAACTTAGCAAATTCTTGGTCCAATGGTTGTCAACATATTGGTCTGTTGAAAAATGGCAAAGCATTGAAATACTAATTTGGAGCCAACATAGGAACAAAATTTGGAACCAGCATTGGAGCAAAATTCATAGCCTAATTGGGAACCAGATTAGCAACAAACTTTTTGCACCATTTGTGGATAGTAAGACTGGACGATGGCGGTAGTGGTGGTAAGGGTGCATGGGGAGTTGGATCGGCCTCGATGACAGCATTCACAGAGTCTTTGACCCGATTTAGAAGCCAACCTATTGTGGTTGTGATGACCAAGATTATGCCAATGTTGGAATACAGTTTTGGCACAGTCATGCAACCGGCATACCTTTTAGATGCCATCAACTTTACTCTGGTAGCTTGGAGGTTTGGGACTCCTTGGATTGCCCCCTAAAAAACCTTCGCTGAAATTCATTTCTGCAATCTATAACAAACTTTTTACCAGAAAAGAACTCAATTGTTTTAGAGACCTCTCCACAAGAAGATGGAGATATTCATACTAGTTTTAAGTGAACATAGCCCTATAAATTATTATGATTTCTTTTTGTAATAATAATTAGTCTATATATAATACCGTCCCTTGTGCGAATTTTTTAAATGCAATATTTAATTTTTGTATTTTCTTTGTAATTCATCTTACCTTAGTTAAATGGTAATATTGTTTTTTATTTTGTATGATATACAGGGAAATAAAATATTTTGCCGTTTGATATAGTATCAAATATATTTTTCTCATATAACAAGTTCGAGTGATGAAGAAGAAGCTCAATTTGAACATACATGTACAAGGCCTTCAAATATAAGCAGTAACTAAAAATGACTTAGTAATAAAAATAAAATAACAGAATGAAAACAAATATTGGTAACCATAAAACACACACTCTGCTCACATAATAAATTAACTTCGAACCTCATATTTTTCATTATAAATTCCAACAATATATCTGACTAGAGATGATTACAGTATTTTATAACATATTCCAAAATTGTAATAATTAATAAAACACAAAGAATTTAGAAAATTCTTGGCCCAACGACATGCCAACATATTAGTGTGTTGGAGAAATGGCACAACATTTAAATACTAATTTTGAGCCACCATAGGAACAAAATTTGGAACTAGCACAAGAACAAAATTCATAGCCAAATTGGGAACCAGATGAGGAACAAAATATTTTTACCATTTGTTGATAGTAAGCTTGGAAGATGGGTGGTGGTGGTGGTATGGGTGCATTGGGCTTTGGATTGGCCCGGATGACAGCATTCATGGAGTCTTTGGCCTAATTCAGAGTATCACAAAGTTGGAATACAGTCTTGGCACATTCATGCAACATGCATACCCTTTAGTTGCTATCAACTTTGCTTTGGTAGCTTGGTGGTTGGGAATGTCTCCTTGGGCCGCTCTCTAAAGAACCTTCACTAAAATTCATTTCTATGTTCTCTACCAAGGGTTTTGGATAGCGAGCAGAATATAGGGTTCTGGCTGGGAGTTCCCGAATTTACTGGAAGTTTGGTGCCAAATGAATTTCTGAATTGGATGAGTACCATGGGTGAAATCTTCACTTTGAAAGAGGTCCCGACCGATAAGAATGTAGCATTGGTTGCAATTCAGTTTAAGGACTGGGCTGTAGTATGGTGGCAATCGTTTCGATATTAGTGCTATTTAGACTGACTCCTCGTCCTGGGTGATTGGTCCGAACTGAAAGGGAAAATGCTACGAGAGCTTTTACCTTTCAATTATCGTCAGACTCTTTTTTAGAATTTGCAGAGTTTGACACAGAGTGCAAACAGTGTACAGTAGTACACTTTGGAATTCTATCGGATGGTCGCAAGGAACGAGCTTCGAGAGATGCAAGAGCAGCTTATGGCACGTTACTTGCATGGCCTTCAACCAGCAATTCAGGATGCCCTGCAGGTACACAGCTTTATGAACATAGCCAAAGTGTAGACGAAGGCTAAGGTGGTGGAAAGAAGCTTGGCCAAGGTTGGCGGAAGAAGTACAACATTCGGCAAAGGGTTTTCCGTTCCTCCTTGAAACACGACGAGTACAAGTCCTTCTTCATCTAGAGTTGTTAATCCTCCTAATTAACAGGGTCGAATAGGAGTGCAACCAAATCAGGGATCAGGGCAAGATCAAAACCATCCACCAACCAATAAGGAGATTGTCATTTGCCATCGTTGTCAGTAGAAAGTACATTACGCCTACAATTGTCCCAAGGTTCGATCTCAGTTGTTGATCCAAGATGCCACAGAAGGGGATTTCGTAGGAAAGGATGTTGTTGACAAGTTGAAAGAAGACGAGGAGTGTTTTGTTGCGCCGGAAGATGTCCGAGGAGAGTGCCTAGTTTTACAACGGATTTGTTTAGAACCTAAAGCCAATGAGGATTGGAAGCGTCGGAACATATTCAACACCCATCTGCACATTAATGGACAGGTCTACTGAGTAATTATAAATACGGGAAGCTGTGAGAATGAGATTTCACATTAAGCCGTACGGAAGCTTCAATTGCCTACGGAACCGCACACCGAGCCTTACAAGCTTGGGTGGTTGAATAGAGAAACGGAAGTTCAGTTAAATCAGAGGTGCAGAGTGGAGTTTTTGATTGGGCTGTAGTACAACTGTATTGTTTACTGTGACGTGGTGCCTATGGATGCCGCACATTTGCTGCTAAGCAGACCTTGGTAGTACGACAACAAGGTTTTGTATGATGGTTTCACTCACTGCTACACAGTCAAAAGGGGAGCTAAGAAAACCAATGAGAGATAGCTTTGTGGAGGGAAAGAAGACCATCATCTGCTTACCGCGTAAGGAGTTTGAAAAAGAGGTTGGGGAAGCCGAGGATTGTTTTGATTTATTGTCGACTACATTGGCAGTTATGACAGATACGAAAGAGGAAGTTGAGGTGTTGGAAAGAGTGAAAGGAGTTCTAAAAGAATTTGAAGATTTGTTTCCGGAAGAGTTACCTCCAGGCTTACAACCCATGCGTGATATACAAGATCAAATTGATTTAGTTCTCGGATCCATTCTACTAAACAAAGCCCATTACATACTCTCTCCACAGCAGCACGACGAATAAAGGGGTCAAGTTACTGAGTTGCTTGACAAGGGGTACATCCGAGAGAGTATCAGTCCCTACGCTGTACCTACTTTATTCGTGCCAAAGAAGGACGGTAGCTAGAGAATGTGTGTTGAAAGCCGTGCCATAAACTGCATCATGGTTAAGTATCGTTTTAATATTTTGAGACTTGATGATATGCTGGACCAGCTTAGTTTGGCAACAGTCTTTCCGAAAATTGACTTGAAGAGCGGCTACCATTAGATATGGATCAAGCCGGGAGAAGATGGAAGACTACCTTCAAGACTAAAGATGGGCTTTTCAAATGGGTAGTTATGCCATTTGGTCTCTCCAATGTGTTAAGCACATTCATGAGAGTCATGAGTCAGGTATTAAGACATTTCTTGAATAGTTTTGTTGTGGTTTATTTCGATGACATACTGGTGTATAGTCGGACGGAGGATGATCACATGCAGCATTTGCGACTGATTTTGGTGACGTTAAGGGAGCACAGCTTGTGTGCCAACCGTAAGAAGTGTGTTTGGTTTACGGATAGTCTAGTCTTTCTAGGGTTTGCAGTTTCGGCAAAGGGAATTCATCCTGAAGAGGCAAAAGTTCAGGCAGTCTGGGAATAGCCTATACCATGAAGTGTTATAGAGGTTTAGTCCTTTCATGGGTTGTCTAGCTTCTACCGGCATTTCATCGAGGATTTCTGTGTACTCATGGCTCCTTTGACGGATCTGTATAATGCGAAGGAGTTCATGTGGAGAGAAGAAGCACAACAAGCATTTGAGGTGATCAAAGACAAACTTACCTGTGCGCCTGTGCTAGCATTGCCAAATTTCAAGAAGATCTTTGAGGTTGATTGTGACCCTTCAAAGGTTAGAATTGGAGCTGTCTTGAGCTAGGAAAGGAGGCCTGTTGCATTTTTCAGAGAGAAACTAGGTGGAGCTAAGCTAAATTATTCAGTTTATGATGTTGAGTTCTATGCTATTGGTCAAGCACTTCAGCACTGGCAACATTACCTCATTCAAAGGGAGTTCGTGCTCTATTCGGACCATCAAGCTTTGAAGTTTCTTCAGGGACAACACAAACTTCATGACCAACATGCCAAGTGGATAACTATGCCACAAGAATTTACTTTCACCCTCAAGCACAAGTCGGGTGTTAAGAATAAAGTTGTTGATGCTTTGAGTAGAAGTCATTCCTTGCTAAATATGATGAAGATTGTCACTTTGGGGTTCGAAAGCTTGCCTGAGTATTTGCAAAGTGATGCTGACTTCGGAGGGGTAGTGTGAGATGTGGAGCAGCAACTACGAAGCGATCTCATGCTCCATGATGGGTATCTTTTAAGAGGTAATTGCTTGTGCATACCTGATACATCATTATGCCTTTTAATTGTCCGGGATTTGCATGCTTAAGGTCACTTCGGCAAGGATAAGTTGAAGAGCAGCTGGTTGATTTTCGAACTGTTAATGTGACCTTAAAGTCCAACTTGGAACGAGCCTATGCTAGTTACAAAGAATATGTGGATCAGACTCGTAGGGATGTGCAATTCGAGGTTGGAGACCTTGTATGGGTAATGTTAACCAAGGAACGGTTCTCGTTGGGCACATATCATAATCTTAAAGACCGGAGGATAGGCCCTTGTCAGATTTTGGAAAAGTTGGGAGCTAATGCTTATAGGCTCGAACTATCGGAAAATCTTTGTATTTCTAACATTTTTAATGTGCAACATTTGTCACCAAAAAACACACACTCTGCTCACATAATAAATTAACTTTGCACTTCATTTTTTTTCATTATAAATTGCAATAATATATCTGAAGGGAAATGATTACAATATTTTATAAAATATTCCAAAATCGTGATAATTAATAAAAAAACGAAGAACTTAGCAAATTCTTGGTCCAGTGGCCTACCAACATATTGGCGTGTTGGAGAAATGGCACAACATTGAAATACTAATTTGGAGCCAACTTAGGAACAAAATTTGGGACCAGCATAGGAACAAAATTCATAGCCAAATTGGGAACTAGATTAGGAACGAAGTTTTTTAAACTTTTGTGGATAGTGAGCCTGGACGATGGGTGGTGGTGGTGGTATGGGTGCATGGGGAGTTGGATTGGCCCCAATGACAGCATTCACAGAGTCTTCGGCCTGATTAAGAAGCCTACGTATCATTTCACTGGGTTGTGATGGCCAAGCATTTCGCTAAGTTAGAATACAATTTTGGCACAGTCATGCAATCGGCATACCTTTTAGTTGCCATCAACTTTGCTGTGGTAGCTTGGAGGTTAGGGAGGTCTTCTTGAGCCACTCCCTGAAGAACCTTAACTGAAATTCATTTCTGCAATCTCTACCAAACTTTTTTACAGAAAAGAACTCAACTGTTATGCAGACCTCTCCACAAGAAGATGGAGAGATTTATACTAGTTTTAAGCAAACATAGCCCGATAAATTATGATTATTATTTTTCTTTTTGTAATAATAATTAGACTATATATACTACCATACCTTATAAGAATATTTTAAAAGCAATATTTAGTCTTAGTAGGATCTTCATAATCTTTCTTACCTTAGATAAGATGTAATATTGTTTAATTTAGCATGATTTACAGGGAAATTAAATATTTTGCCATTTGATATAGTAACAAATATATTTTTCCTAATGTGACATGTTTGAATGATGAAGAGGAAGGTCAATTTGAACATATATATTCAAGGTCTTCAAATATAAGAAGTAACTAAAAGTGGCTTAGCAATAAAAATAAAATAACAGAATGAAACAAATATTAGTAACCAAAAAACAACACTCTGCTCACATGATAAATTAACATCGAACCTCAATTTTTTTCATTATAAATTGCAATAATATATCTGAATTGAAATGATTAAAATATTTTATAAAATATTCCAAAATCATATTAATTAGTAAAAGACGAAGAACTTAGAAAATTCTTGGTCTAATGGAATACCAACATATTGGTGTGTTGGAGAAATGGCACAGCATTGAAATACTAATTTGGAGCCAGCATAGGAACAAAATTTGGAACCGGCATAGGAACAAAATTCATAGCCAAATTGGGAACCAGATTAGGAACAAAGTTTTTTAACCATTTGTGGATATTAAGCCTAGACGATGGGCGGTAGTGGAGGTAAGGGTGCACGGGGAGTTGGATTGGCCCCGATGATAGCTTTATTAGAGTCTTCGGCCTGATTTAGAAGCCAACCTATCATTTCACTGGGTTGTGATGACCAAGCATATCACAATGTTGGAATACAATTTTGGCACAGTCATGCAGCAAACATACCCTATAGCTGCCATCAACCTTCCTCTGGTAACTTGGAGGTTTCGGAGGTCTCCTTGGGCCACTCCCCGATGAACCTTTGCTGAAATTTAGTTCTGCAATCCCTAGCAAACTTTTTTACAGAGAAGAACTAAACTGTTTTGCAGACCTCTCAACAAGAAGATGGAGATATTTACAGTAGTTTTAAGCAAACATAGCCCTATAAATTATTATTATTAT
Organism: Parsonsia alboflavescens; assembly: GCA_028571225.1. Lineage (NCBI taxonomy): Eukaryota > Viridiplantae > Streptophyta > Magnoliopsida > Gentianales > Apocynaceae > Parsonsia > Parsonsia alboflavescens. The sequence goes on along the minus strand of JAOXNR010048558.1, from coordinate 3,169 downwards.
TTTCTTTTTGTAATAATAATTAGTCTATAAAAAATACTGTCCCTTATGAGAATATTTTTTAAGCAATATTATTTCTAAGTAGGTTTTGTATAACTTATCTTACCGTAGTTAAAAGGTAATATTGTTTTATTAGTATGATTTACACTGAAATTAAATATTTGGCCGTTTAATATAGTAACAAATATATTTTTCCGAATGTAACATGTTTGAATGATGAAGAACAAGCTCAATTTGAACGTATATCTACAAGGTCTCAGATATAAGAAGAAACTAAAAATGACTTAGTAATAAAAATAAAATGGTGGAATGGTATCTAATATTAGTAACAGAAAAATACACACGATGCTCACATAATAAATTAACTTCGAACCTCATTTTTTTCATTATAAATTACAACAATATATCTGAATGGAAATGATTATAGTATTTTATAAAATATTCCAGTGGCTTGCCAAGGTATTGGTGTGTTGGAGAAATGGCACAGCATTGAAATACTAATTTGGAGTTGCCATAGGAACAAAATTTCGAACCAGCACAGGAACAAAATTCATAGCCAAATTGGGAATCAGATTAGGAACAAAAGTTTTTAACCTTTTGTGGATAGTAAGCCTGGACGATGGGTGGTGTTGGTGGTATGGGTGCGTGGGGAGTTGGATTTGCCCCGATGATAGCATTCACGAATTCTTCGACAAGATTCAGAAGCCAACCTATCATTTCACTGGGTTGTGATGGCCAAGTATATCACAAAGTTGGAATACAATTTTGGTACAGTCATGCAATAGGCATACCCTTTAGTTGCCATCAACTTTGCTCTAGAAGCTTGGAAGTTGGGGAGGTCTACTTGAGACACTCCCTGAAGAACCTTCACTGAAATTCATTTCTGTGATCTCGAGCAAACCCTTTTAAAGAAAAGACCACAACTGTTTTGCAGACCTCCCCACAAGAAGATTGAGATATTTATGCTAGTCTTCGTCAAACATAGCCCTGTAAATTATTATTATTATTTTCTTTTTGTAATAATAATTAGTCTATAAATAGTATAGTCCCTTATGAGAATATTTTAAAAGCAATATTTATTCTAAATTTTTTTGTATAATTATCTTATCTTAGTTAAAAGGTAATATTGTTTTATTTAGTATGATTTATGGGGAAATTAAATATTTTGTTGTTTGATATAGTAACAAATATATGTTTCCTAATGTAGCAAGTTTGAATCATGAAGAAGAAGCTGAATTTGAATGTACATACACAAGGTCTTCAAATATAAGAAGTAACTAAAAATGACTTAGTTATAAAAATAAAATAACTGAATGAAGACAAACATTAGTAACAAATAAACACACACTCCGCTCACATAATAAATTAACTTCAAACCTCATTTTATTTCATTATAAATTGCAACAATATGTCCGAATGGAAATGATTACAATGTTTTATAAAGTATTAAAAAATCTTAATAATTAAGAAAACACGAAGAACTTAGCAAATTCTTGGTCCAGTGGGTTGCCAACATATTGGTGTGTTGGAGAAAGGGCACAACATTGAAATACCAATTTGGAGCCATCATAGGAACGAAAGTTGGAACCAGCATAGCAACAAAAATCATAGCCAAATTGGGTACCAAATTGGGAACAAAATTTTTTAACCTTTTGTGGACAGTAAGCCAATTCGATGGGTGGTGTTTGTGGTATAGGTGCATGGGGAGTTGGATTGGCCCCGATGACAGCGTTCACGAAGTCTTCGGCCTGATTCAGGAGCCAACCTTTCATTTCACTGGGTTGGATGGCCAAGCATATTACAGAGTTGGAATATAGTTTTGGCACAATCATGCAACAGGCATACGCTTTCGTTGCCATCAACTTTGCTCTGGTAGCTTGGAGGTTGGGGAGGCCTCCTTTAGCTGCTCCCTAATGAACCATCGTTGAAATTCATTTCTGCGACCTCTACCATACTTTTTTACAAAAAAGATCACAATTGTTTTGCAGACCTCTCCACAAGAACATGTAGATATTTATTCTAGTTTTAGGCAAACATAGCCCTATAAATTATTATTATTATTTTCTTTTTGTAATAATAATTAGGCTATAAATAATATCATCCCTTATGAGAATATTTTAAAAGCAATATTTATTCTAATTAGGTTCTATATAATTTATCTTACCTTAGTTGAAATGTAATATTGTTTTATGTAGTATTATTTGCATGGAAATTAAATATTTTGCCTTTTGATATAGTAACAAATATATTTTTCCTAATATAGCAAGCTTGAATGATGAAGAAGAAGCTCAATTTGAACTTACATATATAAGGTCTTCAAATATAAGAAGTAATTAAAAATGACTCAATAATAAAAATAAAATAACATAATGAAAACAAATATTAGTAACCAAAAAACACACACTCTGCTCACATAATAAATTAACTTCGAACCTCATTTTTTTCATTTTAAATTACAACAACATATTTGAATGGAAATGATCACTGTATTTTATAAAATATTCCAAAATGGTAATAATTAAGAAAACACAAAGAACTTAGCAAATTTTTGGTCTAGTGGCCTGCCAACGTATTGGTGTGTTGGAGAAATGGCACAACATTGAAATACTAATTTGGAGCCACCATCGGAACAAAATTAGGAGCCAACACAAGAACAAAATTCATAGCCAAAATGGGAACCAGATTAGGAACTAGATTTTTTTAACCTTTTCTGGATAGTAAGCCTGGACGATGGGTGGTGGTGGTGAAGCAGACCGGATCTCGAATCCAGTAGGAAACGAATCCGGAGTCCTAGGATTTTAAAAATCTTTTCTCACATTGGAGTTCGAGAATGATACCTGGAATGATGATTCGCGGAGATCTTGTCCTGTGGAATGGATCTGAACTTCTTGATCTACTTGCATAAGATCTTCTAATCTATTCTTTATCTATCTAGGTGAATAGAAAGGAAAATAGAAGATCAGAGAATTCTGTGTGGAGTGGAGAAAAACAGACTAATTGCAATTTTTCTCTCTTTTTCTGCAGAGAGAAAAATTACGCCTGTTGTCTTTTCTTGAGTTTGAGAATGATCGTTCTTTTTCTTCTGGTTATTATAGGATTAATAAATAATCCTTTAATAACTAAAACAGAAATATGGGTTTTCTATGGGCCAAGAGCCCAACAGCCCAACAAT
>JAOXNR010048547.1:0-18271 GCA_028571225.1 Parsonsia alboflavescens | reverse complement strand
TGTTTGTGATTCTAATTCTTCCCCCTTCTCAGCATTCAAAAATAGCACACAAAAAACAAAAAAAAAAAAAAAAAAAAAGAAAGAAGAGAAAAGAGAGATCAAAGATCTCCCAAATAGAGAATTTGAAAATCTGTCAAAAAAAAAAAAAATTCTAGAAATATTTCTATTGAGATTGAATGCAAATTGTGAAGTTTAATTCCATTGTTATGGTGTTTAACTTGTTGGGAAGAGCTTGAGATATGATACACTATATTGAATTGTCAATTTGCCAAGCTGAATTGTGAATCTGGACACTTGACCGAAACTGAAAATTACACAAAGTTGGATCACAAGTTCTTTGTCCTCAAGGTGTTTGTTAGATTGCCTTTCATTTACTTCTTATTGGATTCTAAGCGTTTGATCATTTGCCTTGTGTTCATTGACGTTTTCTTTGAAACTCTTATCTTTTTTAATCTTATAAGTTGGAAGATATGAACTACTTCTTTTGAGTTGTTGATGCTTGAGTTGATTGCCTTGTTAAGACACTGTCTACTTTTGTCGTCGTAGGATGAAATTAGTGCGGGCCTTGAATGGAATTCAGGTGCTAATCCTTAAGTGGTCTCCAAATTTTCATGTGGATTTAGAACCTTCAATGGTTCCAGAGTGGATATCTTTTCCCAAGCTACCGATTCATTTGTTCTAGAAAATGATTCTTTTTTCATTTGCTCTAGTAATTGGCAAAAATTTAAAAATTGATTTCCCCACAACCCATTTCTCTCGGCCTAATGTCATATGAGTTTGTGTAGAATCGACCTTCTGAAGCAATTAACAAAGAGATTTTGGATTAATCAAGCCGATCAAGGATTTTGGCAATTAGAGCAATACGAAAATCTTCCCAAGTACTACTCCTATTGTCGTATAACTGATCACCTTTCGGCCAATTTCCGTGTGAAAAAACCTTCACTGAAGTCTCATTCAAAGGAAACATTGAAGTGCAAACTCTTAAGAATTACAAGCATCCCAGAGAATTTAGAATACACGAAGGAATCCAAAAGTTAATAATCTTACGATCTGGAAAATTAGAGAACCCAATTGCGAATTTGACAAATCCTAAGAACAAAAATTTTGCAAGTTCTTAGCTCTTGAAAATATATTGTGCTATCAATGATTATCTTCTGATCTTTAAGACCCCGGAATTGAAGTCAAGAACAACCATGGTTGATGGCCCATTGGTGGCATACCTGATGGACGTCAACATTATTTGCCCTTCTATGTTTAAAATTTTTGAATCTAGGGTTGTGGATTTAGAAATCAATTTGCAGAAGCATGATGGACTAGGGGAGAATGGTGAGATTGAGAATTTTAATTGGTATATAGGGACTTCAACTGAGGAGATCGAAGACATCCCCACATCTGCGGAAAATTTGGGAATTGGCACAGAAACCCCAACCCTTCAACATTCTGAAAATTTAGTTGATGCTCAATTGAATACCCATCCAGATTGCTCTTTGCATCAAATTGTGGAAGATGACAATGAGAATAGGGGTTTGGTAGAATACTTTCAGAAAGATGGTGACATTGAAGGAAAAGATGAACGTGGAGATCAAACTGCATCTTCTAAATATAATGACTCTGACGGAGACCCTAATTTGATAAATCTAATTAGAAAAGATATGGATACATTGGAGAGCTCAGAATTGATCCTAGAACCCATGTTGCAACTTGCTTCATGGGGAATTCAACCCCATTCAATTGCGGGTACCTCTAGAAAGAAAAAGCATATTCCTCCTTCAAACATGGAAACAAGATTTAAATCTCCATGATGACCCCCTTTTAGACAGTCATTACAACAAAGGTTTTAATCTAGAACGTTCGAGGCATAGCGGATATTGCCTTCTTTGAAAAATTGGAACAGTTAATTTTCTCTCGCAAACTGATTATAGTTGCCTTTTTAGAGCCAATGGTGTCCTCAACCAACATTGACACTTATTTGTACAAATTGAAGATGACTAATTTTCATTGTAATAGTAACGGCAAGATATGGTTCTTCTGGCTAGTTTCTACAGGTCTGGAAGTTATCTCGGACATTAATCCAATAGTTACTTGCAGGATAAGTAATTGCTTTGATATTGAAGTTTTGGATCCTTTGTGTATGCAGCATGGACTGATATAGATAGGTGAGTTCTCTGGTGTTTTATGGATTAGTTTAGTCAGCAAATAAGTGCACCATGGATTGTAGGGGGTGATTTCAATGTTGTTAGAGGTGTTGAAGAATGCATTAGCTCAAGCCCAGCTCTATGTCCGATTCGGGAATTTAATGACACTATAGACCAATATGGCTTGATTGAGCTACCATTTGTTGGAAATATTCGCACCTCCTATAGGCCAACTATACCAGCATTGTGGTGGAGGCTAGATAAAATTTTGGTAAATGATGCATTATTTAATATGTTTCAGAACAGTTTGGTTGATCACTTGTTGGAGAAACCCTAAGACCACTGTTCTTTGCTTTTGTCAATCTATGTGGATGAGGTATATAAATTTTCAGACAGTAATGGAGAATACATGGACTGAAAGTGTTGAGGGAGATGGCTTAAGGGTTTTGGTTTTTAAAATGGTCTGATTGAAGGAGATTATGAAGCAATGGAGACAAAGGATTTGGCTGAGAAAAGGAGATTATGAAGCAATGGAGCTACGGTGTTTGGGGATGTTCATAAAAATAAGGATTTGGCCGAGAAAAGAGTGGAAGAGTTGGAAAGTATATATATGGCCAACAATTCGGAAGAAAATAGGCAGCTGCTAAATGAAGGCAAGGGTAATTTGATTCATTATCTCAAAAATGAAGAACTATTTTGGAGACAAAGGTCATGGGTAAAATGGCTACAAGAAGGGGAACGAAATACCAGTTACTTTTGTAAGATTTGGCATACACAGAAAGCAAAGGTGAGGATTACAAAAATTTTGAGTTCTAAGGGGGAGTGGCTAATGGATCTGAAGACCATAGAAGATGAAGCAGTAGAGTTTTATTCAAATTTGTTGTCAGCTAAGCAATCATGTTCCAAGAATTGGAAGATTTTTCCAGAGACATCCCAAATTTGGTGACTACTACTGATAATGTTCCTTTGGCATGTCTTCCTTCGAAACAAGAAGTTCATCAGGCTGTTTTTTCTCTTGATGCTAATAGTGCTTCTAGTACTTCTAGTATAAATGGATTCTCAAGGGTTTTTTATAGAGAATTTTGGGATTTGATTAAAGGAGATGTTGTTCAAGTTGTTAGCGACATTTGGGCTGGGACTAAAATGCCAAATCTATTAACAGGTACACAAATTGTTCTAATTCCAAAGGTAGATAATCCAACTTCAATTGGTAATTTTACACCTATTAGCTTGTGTGATTTCAGCTAAAACATCATTGGCAAAGTCTTATCTATTAGGTTAACCTTTCTTCTTCCGAAATTAATTTGTCTTAGTCAATGGGGTTTTGTGAAGGATACAAATATATGTAATAATGTCCTATTGTCATCAAAATTAATGTATTCTTTTGAGAAAAAATGTAGAGGAGGTAATTTGGTGCTTAGGCTGGATATGCTTCAAGCATTTGATAGGGTTTCTTGAGATTTTCTACTTGAAGTTCTAAGAAAATATGGTTTGAGCCTTCATTTTATTAATTTGGTCTGTAATTGTTTGTACTTTAATAAGTTCTCAATCTCCATTAATGGGAAAGCATATGGTTACTTTTCTTCTAGTAGAGGAATTAAGCTGGGAGATCCTCTCTCACTAACTTTGTTTATACTAGCCGTAGAAGTGTTGTCTATGGGTCTTAATCATTTGTTAATGAATGGGAAAATAGGTGATTATGTGGTGGTGGATAGGTTGGGGTATCCTATTTCACTTCTTAGTTTTGCTGATGATGTGATTATTTTTACTAGGGGGTTAAAGAAGGGTCTAAAATGCTTAATGGGGTTTCTAGGCTTCTACCACGAATGCTCAGGTCAAACATTTAATTTGCATAAAAGTTCCGTTTTTTTTTTTTTTGCCTAAATGATTAAAGAGATTATTGGTTGTGTTTGGAAGCAGTTACCTATTTTGTATTTTTGTTGTCCTTTGTTTGTGGGTAGAGCTAAAGTTGTTTATTTTGAAAATTTGATTAATAATGTGAAGGCCAAAATTGATGGGTGGCAAAGAAAATTCCATATGATTGGTGGGAGGTTAATTCTTATATGGCATGTATTATCTTCTATGGTTGCATATATCTTGGCAATGCTTAACCCGCCTTGGCAGGTAATTCAAGAATTGGAGAGGAGCTTTGCAATATTTTTCTGGGGAGATTGTGATTATGGTCATAGGACACATTAGTGTAAATGGGAAGTTCTTAGTTGTTCTTCTAAAAAGGGGGGGTCTTGGTGTGCATTCTTTAACTAATTATTTACATGCTTATGGTTGCAAGCTTCGGTAGAGGTTTGAAACTTCAGAATCTTTGTGGTCCAAGTACATGAGATTAAAATGTTTGTTTAGACTGGGCAAGCCATTGCCGGAAGGGGGTTCTAGATCATGGAGAAGGCTGACTTTGGTTTCTCCTGAAGTAGAATGGTTTATTAAAGTGTTGTTGGGAAAACAGTAGATTTCTTCATTGGAATGAAAATTTACTGTTGGATGGGAGCTTATCTGAGAAGGTTTCTCACCATGCGGATGATGATATTATGGTGATTGACATGGAGAGAGTTGGAGCTTGGGGTCCCGACACTTTGAGACATTTGCTGCCTCTAAATCTTGTAGAAAATGTCTTGGACTATCCAATAGATCACTCTATTGATGATAAGTATATTTTGTCTATGAATTGCTCTAGGAAGTTTTCTATCTCATCTTGTCTGGAAGTCATTGAAGGTTCAAGATAGGTGGAAAAGGTATATTTCCCATTTCATCACAAATTTGTTAACTTTTCTTGGTCGATTTTTATATGGAAACTAATGCACCAAATTCTTAAGGTTGATTCGGTGAGACAAAATATGGGCTTTAGTTAAGCTTCTCGTTGTCATTGTGGAGATCTATGTGGGGACTATCGGTTGGCAGCAGAGGTTTGGAGGTATTGTGAATCATTGGTGGGTCTTATTCCTCTCTAGGGAAGCTCATGGTGGAATCACTTTTGTTATGGAAGGTTAACAAAAGTAAACTGGGTATATTGTATATAATTATCCCAACTGTGGTTTGCTATGAGATGTGGGTTTTCAGGTGCAAATTTCTCCATGACAATGTGAAGAGCTCGATGGACGGGATCAAAAAAAGGGTAATGCACAAACTTTTGGAGTTGTATCATTCTTTCCTAATACCAGAAGTAGGAAGACTTGTTGGGAAGCAGAAGTAAGCCAAAACGGAAATGATCATGGAAGTTCTGTGGTGGAAAGACTGCTTCGCACATTGTCTAATTATGAATATTGATGGTGCTTCAAAAGGGAATCCGGGAGAGGTAGCTATTTGGGGTATTGTTAGGATAAGTTTGGCCATTTTCTTTAGGCATTTTCCTTCTTCATTGGACATGCCACTAACTCTAAAGCTGAGTTGCATGGTTTATTGAAAGGTTTGGAGTTTTGTTTGGAGCATTGTTGGACATGAGAGGTGTTTATTCAAATGGATTCAAGGGTTGTTGTAGACATGATTTTTGCTACATCTACCATATGGAAGTTTCATTTATAGTGTTGCAGATCCGGAAGTTGCTAAGGATGGACAAATTTCAGATTAAACACATCTTTAGAGAGGCCAACAAAGTGGCTGATTACTTGGCCAATTTAGCCTCTTTTAGTAGAACTCATTGTACTTTTAATGATTTTAATTCTTTGTCTAATCTTGTAAAGGGTCTCTTTAATCTTGATATATTGTGTGTACCCTATATTAGATTAGTTAGCTGCATTCATCATTTTTGTATTCTTTTGGGAGAAGTGGATTTGTTTCCACCTACCGTGCAAAGTAAGATTCATTATTAGCCCTCTATTGTAGTTTTTTAAACCTTTATTTTAATAAGCAAGCAGGGATTTTCCAAACGCCTGCTATCAAAGGTGATGTTTCTAAATATACATATATATATATATATATATATATATATATAGGATTCAGATAAGGTGTGCTACGTCGCACACCTTCTTGTGTGCACCAAAGACAGAACGATGTCATTTCAAAAAAAAAAAAGAAAAAGAATTGTCATGGCCAATCAAAGCAGAGCAAAGCGAGACCAAAGAGGTCGTTCCATAACAGAATAGAGCAGAGTAAGAATGAACAGGTGCTGCTGGAACGGTGCGAGACTACTCCAACGTCGGTGTTGCTGGAATGGTGTTGCCTAGGGGTGTGTCGGTGCTACAGGAACGGTGCTGCCAAGGGGTGCGGCGAGATTAGGGTTTCTTTTAATATATATATTTTTTTTGATTGAAACGACTTCGTTCCATCTTTGACACACATACTTCACGCACCTTACACCTTAACCAAATACTATATATATATATATATATATATATATATATATATGTATAGTGAGATACTGCTGTGTGCTACGTAATACACAAAATTTGTGTGCTACTGGTGAAAACAACGTCGTTTTTACCATGCACAGTTCTGAAAACCTGATCAAAATGACGTCGTTTTGACCAATAGCACATAAATTATGTGTTACGTAGCACATAACAGCATTACTGTGTATATATATATATAGAGGAATACTTCAATGTGAAAAGTAGCATACAAATTCATGAGCTACTGACGGAAAAAGTAGCGGCAATCTTCTGCGACGTCGATTTTTTCAATCTGTAAAGAGAAAGTCAAGGCACTGTGAGATATACAGATTGAAAAAAAACCGACGTTGCAGAAGATTGCCGCTACTTTTTCCATCAGTAGCACATGAATTTATGTGCTACGTAGCACACAGAAATATTCCTGTGTAAATATATATATATATATATATATATATATATATATATAATGTCAAAAAACTTAAATAGATGCCATCATTATTTCCACCAATTGATAATTTTTTATTAACTAAAGCTAGTGTACTCCGAAAGATACACATTTGTAACAAAGCTTAGAACGAAAATGATCATTTATTTATTATTTTCCTCCACCCTATATTGATTTAAAAATCGGATAATCTTAATGATTAGATGAATGAAGATTTTACATCCATTTATTATTATTATTATAAATATACATATCAATTGATACTAACAAGTTGCATGTATACATAGGTATCACGACTTTACTGAGAAAATAGCCATCAATCTTCATTACTTCCCTAAAATTGGTTGCATATAGAATATTATTGTAAGAAATGACAAGAATTTTTTTTCCAATGTTACAGTGTAAAGTCTTTTAACAGAAAAAAGGATAAATGATAAAGATTACACCCAATTGTTTTTCTTCAGGTATGTGTTCACTTTGTTTTTAAGTGGCATGATTCCTAGGTAGCACATGACTAAAACATGCTTTCTCTGATCTTTAGGGAACTTGAGAACGAGGGACGAATCACCACCAAAACTTAACTTACAAAGACCAATGTTTCCCCTTTGAAGTGTACTTTTCTATTTTCACTTCTAATGGAAAGAAATTATAACAATAGTATATGATTACAGAAGGAAATTCATTTGCAAATGACTTTGTGTTTTTGTTTAGTTCCCATTTCCTCTTGATAAGCTACTTTTTCGCATGATTTAAACTTTGTTTCATGGATCATGAACAGATGAAAATGGAGGGATTTATGTGTAATATTGATTTTACTCGGCATGCCATTAATCTTTCTTTCTTTCTTTAACTTTCAAGATATTAAGATGTTCCTAAGTTTTTCTAAGTATTTGGTCAGCTTATAGCTTTGCCATGCAGCAAATTGCCATTAGAGTTGTGTAGTACTGATGATTTCACAAACCCTATAAATGAAATATACCCATTAGAGCACCTTTGAAGAGCTAATCATTGTGCTCAGCTAATAGAGTCATGTTCTGGAATAATACATTGGTGGACACACAACATTTATAATAAATATCAATCAGAAAACATTTACTACTTTTTTTTTTTGAAAAAAAAAAGAAAGTAAACTTTTACTTGAAAAATAAAATCCCAATACAATTAATAACATATTGCACAGAGAAATATTTTGACCTAATACAGATTTCTATGAAGTTTTGAAGTCTTGGGAGACCTCCATAAACATAACTTTGTATAGAAATTCTCTAGAAACTGAAAATATGCAATGCTCCATGACTTCTTAAAAAGAAAGATACTGAAAGTCATTAAAATACCAAATATCAATCCAGGTCCTGACCCGCATAAAACCATTAGAAATTGAACTCCTTGTCATTGTGCTTAGAGCTTGTCTTGTTTGCTTCTGATGATTTGTCATTCGGACAGTTGTTGGAGAGAGGTTTCCCAAACGCCATTGTTACCTGCATAGATGGATAGATCATCTAAGGTTTGGAGTTTATTCCCCATCGGTATTCTACTCGATAACTTGTTCAATGAGAGATTTAAGTAGCTCAAAAAGTTAAATTTGCTAAGTTTGTTGGAATTGCGCCTGAAAACTCATCCGTGGATATATCAAGGGAAATAAGTTGTTTTAGCTTTCCAATCTTCTTTGGAATTTTTCCCCTTAGATAATTTCTAGACATATTCAAACTACATAACTCCACAAGATCCATCAACACATCTGGAACTCCTCCAATGATATTATTTTGTGAAAGATCCAAAGATCCCAGTATTTAAGCTCCTTTAGATAATTACTCTAACTCTCTACCGCCGAAATTGGTGACAATCCTTTCACCATCATACTTTATTATTGTGCATTTATTATGAGTTTTGATTGTATGTATCTCAGATACCCTTGACATAGCATTGAAGTTATTGAAACAAACATGGATGAATCTGGTGAAATTGTTATTTTCGAAGTTTAGCACATGGAGTTTGGATAGTCGGCAAAGGTGTAGAGGAACATTACCATGGTACTTATTTGATTGGAGAGTCGATATTCCCAATTTTGAAAAATGCTTGCCAATCGAAGAATTAATGATTCCCTCCAACTCATTGTAGTCCAGATCTAGAATTTGCATTTGTATTAGATGCTTCATTGGTAGGGAAAGCTCACCTTTTAGCTTGTTATTATACAAGCTCAAATACATGACAAACTTGATATTGCCCAATGAACTTGGAATCTAACCAGACAAACTATTAGTCCTGTCACTTAACACTTGTAATTCTTGCATGCGTCCCAAACACAATGGGAGTCTTCCGGACGGTTGATTGTTTGTAAGATCCAAAATTACCAAAGTTCAATGTTGGCAAATGGATTCTAGGATGCCATTGCTAAAAGAGTTAGCATTGAGCTACAAGAAGTATAAATATTTACAGTGAGGAATAAGAACTTTTCTAAATATGTTATTTAAAGATAGATTCGAACTTTCTAAATAAGAATTCTGAGATAGATCAAGATTTTGTAAATGAGAAAGATTTCCAAGCTTATGATGAATACTTTTGCCTTGAAACCAGATCGACAAAGGTTCAAATATTTCAATTTTTAATTGAACCAAAAAATTTTGGTATTTCGGAGAAGTTATTCAAACTAAGATCAAAATAATTCAAATGTTCTAAATTAAGTAAAGAAGAATTTAGTTTACCTTGAAAGATACCATGCTCAGATACTTTTTGGTCAAGTAGGTTGTGCAAATCAAGTTGTATCACATTACCAGTATTTTTGTTACAACCAACTCCTTTCCAATTACAACATTGTTCTCCCCTCCAAGATGACAACCACTTTGATCCATCAATGAGGTAGCTTCGGAATTGGAGAAGAGCCCTTCGTTCTTTGGCATGGCAACTTACATTTTGTGAAAAGGAAAACTGAAAAGGGGGCATGCACGAAATGGAAAGTAATAGAACGTAACTAGTGAAACTCTCCATAGTTTTGTTTTGTATTAAATTAGATTAATTAATTTAACTTTTTCTTGAAGAACTTACTGAATATTGGAATGAATTTTTCGAAATAGGCAGCAATGTCAACCAATGTAACTACTTGTATACTTACACATGCAATGCTTATGTTTAACTTCATAAATAATTACTTGGCTGAATTAAGTTTTCCTATCCGAAGTTTGGCCCACTGTTTAAATCTGAAATAAAGTTTTTTTTTTCCCCGACCAATTTGATACCCAAACATTTTACGAGTGACCAAAATGACACCTATCGTCAAAATCCTACCACTAGACCTTTAAAAAACTGCAAAAGAAAGACACATTACACCTTTTTTAAGGGTAATTTAATCTGTTCACCAATCTCCAACAGATATAACAAAACTTCCCAAAATCCATTCGCTGGACAATTTCCCCAAATTGAAGACTAAACCCTAATCATAAAAACCGATCTTCATTATGTCCCGAAGAAATTGTGTCGCAAATGAATTTTGGAAGTTTTGTTATTTCTATTAGAGATGGGTGAACAGAAGAAATTGTCCAAAAAAAAATATGTCATGTGTCTTTCGCCTGAGATTTTAAGGGTCTACTGTTACGATTTTGACAGTAGGTACTATTTTGATCATCCATAAAATGATTAGGTATCAAATTCGGTGAAAGAAAACTTTGTTTGAGAAGTAAACAATGAGACAAACTTCTGGTAGGAAAAGAATCATTTTCCCTAATTACTTATGCTTTGATTTTTAAACTGCCAGAAGAAAAATATAACCATGCATATCTCTAAAAGTTTTACCATGCACAATCACTAGCACGTGACAAGTCATGTTGACCATTGTTTGTCCTTTCTTGGTATACCTTTGAAGTGTACTTTTCTATTTTCAATTCTAATGAGAAGAAATTATGCTGAGAGTTCTTTAAGGTGAAAAGGGAAAAAAATGGTAAGATTGATGAAAATTCAGGAATAGGATAGAGAGTTTAATTTGTGTACAAGTCAATATGAAAGAATTATATTATTAATAATTATAAGTAGTACTACGATTGAAGAGAAGTCCAGTTTTAGGTTGGAAGCAAAACTCATTCTTTTAGTACAAGAAAAAAAAAAAAAAAACCTTTTTCTTTTATTGATTTTATTATGATGCTTACTCATAATAAAATTATGAATGAGAGACATTAAAACTTATAGGGAAAAATCATCACTTCCCTTGGCTCTTTCCACATTAAAGTATTTATGGATTTTAAAAGTCAACATGCACATTAGAAATTTTTGATTCTATAAAACGTGATACTTTACTTATTTAATTTCGAGTCCAACAAAGAAAAGTGGAATAATTAGTTAGTTGCTAATAATTTACTCAATTTCTCAATGCAAATACAAAAGAAATAGACAATTCAACTTTGTCAATATAAGAATTGAACTTTATACTTAAGGGATGGTGGAGAAAAGAAAAGAAAAGAAAAAAAACCCCATTCTTTTATTGATTTGATTATGATGCTTACTCAAAACTTTATTATGAGAACCACACATATAAACCCTTATTGGAAAAAATCACCACTCCCTTGGTTCTTTCCATATTAAAGTATTTTATGGATTTAATAAGTCAACATGCACATTAGAAATTTCTTACTCTATAAAACATGATGCTTTGCTTAATTAATTTGGAGTACCAACAAAGAAAAGAAGAATAATTAGTTTCTTGCTTATATCAAATAGATAAGAATTGAATTTACTGAACTTTCAAGTTGTGTGCTACTGACGAAAAAGGTAGTAGCAATCTTTTACAACATCTGTTTTTTCAATCTGTAAAGAGAAAGTCGAGGCACTGTGAAGTATATAGATTGAAAAAAACTGACATCGCAGAAGATTGATGCTACTTTTTTCATCAGTAGCACACGCATTTGTGTGCTACGTAGCATATAGAAGTATTCATATATATATATATATATAGGGGAAAAAATTGAAGAATTTTGGATTCTTTGATTCAAAAAGAATTTGAAGCCAACGAGTTTATCGGTTTTAAATTGCCCCCGATTTTCAATTCCTTCCAATTGATGAAGAACTAATCATTATTTCTCAATTAAGCAATTAAATGAACTTTGACTTAAAACTTTAATCAACATAGTAAAACTCATAGAATTCATTGTCTTCACATTTTTAATTAATTTAAAAGAATGTAAAAAAGAAAAGTAAAGAATGTACTATATATATATATATATATTTATATATATAAATATATAGGGTAATGATAGAGTGTACCGTTAAGTTTCCATTGGACAAAATTTAAGTCATCTATCTTTTTTTATTTTTAAAAAATAAAATCTTCAATAAAAAATTTATTTTTTGTAAATATATTTTACATATTATATCATAAAAGAATAAACTAAATCTTAAAGGTATTGAATCAAATTTATTATTTTTTTAAATAAAAAAAAATTAACCATTAAGTTCAACGGTTAAAGAGATTTACAAAAATTATCATTATCTCAATGGTTTATTTCAAAAATATATTGTTTTGTTTTGAGATTGAACTATTGCCCCACACCGCTAGACTAAGAAAACTCGAAGAATTCAAAGTTTATATAAAATTGACAGATAATAAGCCTAAGGACTTATTCCTTGCTCGGAGTTTTAGTTAAGATCAAATGTAATATATGCTTTTATCAGTTTAATATCTAATATGTGGGTCATTGGCCCACACGATATTACCTGATTAATAATATAAAAAAAAACTAAAATTATCTTACTTTGTATGAAATTAATATATAATACAAATAACTAATATTATATATTAAATATCATTAATAAGATTAATATATAAATATTATCAATTATATCATGCAAGGCATTATGTTTTCTTTTTCTAAGGAAACAAACATAAATATAATGAAATATAATATAATATAATAATAATTGGTCTTAAGTAAATTTTTGTGTTTAAGTATAAAAAATATATAGTATAATATTAGTTTATTTAACGGGATTCTAGAAAAGCAAAAAAAGAAAACTCTTTTATCTTCCCAAATATTATTAAATCAATAAAGTATACTTAAAGGTTTTTTTTTTTTTTAACCTGGGGGGAGGGGAGAAGGGTGTAAATATTAAAATTTTCATTTCATTGAATAATTAAAAATAAAATTTTCCCAATTGTTATATGTATTACTAAGTAATAAATAAATGTACTTAGAAGAAAAACCATGAACTTTCATTTTTAGAATACTAATGAAGTTTTGAAATTTAAACAAGTTTATGTAGGAGTATTGTGATTCTATAAAGACATCCAATAAAGTTTAATTTATAATTTTAAGGAATATCGGGTCAAATTAGGCCTCTAAAAAGATAAAGAAAAAAATATTAAGCTATTTATTATGTGTAAAAATTTAATTTAAAAGATTTTCATGATTTAAAGATTATATATACTTATATTAATATTTAGAAAATTAAATGATTAAAATCTCTAGAAAATAAATTATAATCATGTGATTAATTAAATTACTTAAAAAAATAAAATAATCGTCACATAAATTAAAAAATTTAAATTACTTTTTAAAAAAATAATCTTCACATAAATTAAAAAATATCAAATTTTCATATATGAGCTCCAAAAATATAAAAATCCTAAATTAAATAATTAATGGAATTTAACTTAAATCTATCTTTTGGAAAATATATATAGTAAATATTTTAAAAACAAAAAGTTTATCTTTTATAAGACCTTCTTTTCTATTTTTTATTAATGTATATATAGAATTCTTTTTAATTTATTTAAATTAAAGAATCACGTAATATATATTCTTTTATTGGATGAGGCAGAAAATTGTATAAAAAAAGGGCTATAAAATCTAGAATTTAATATTTATCTACAAACAAGTGTATACTAAAGAATTGAAACCATTTGATTTTGTTAGGATCGTGTTAACTTCTAATTAAGATTATATAAAACTCTACATCATTCCTTATTTTAAAAGAATTATAAAGGTACGAAATACTGACCCGGACATCATTAAAAAAATGGGTACAAAATACTAGACTTATCATACAATATGATTTGAAAATATCTATAATAAATCATAATTTTATTTATATATATATATATATATGTTTGTATATATTTATATCAACTAATACCCCCTCAGTTATTATTTATAAGTTAGTTGTGTTCATTTTGTAAAATTAAGAAAATTATATTTTTCTAAAATGCCTTTTATACAAGATTTGAAGTGAGAAGAGAGTTTTGGAAAGAGAGATAAATAGCTCAAACACATGTAATAATTAAAAAACTCAGTCAACTACCTAATAAACTAACAATAATTACTAATAATTGGTGATAATAAAATTTAACTCTAATGACTTATAAATAGTAACGGAGAAAGTATGAATTTAATTAATTAAGTTTTTTTCTAAAAGGTAATTGAAAACTATACATGGGTAATTCTCATTTTTTAGTTTTAGACAAATTTTATTTTGAACGATAGTGGAGGATACGTTAAATTACTTTTTCTTAAATATATTTTTATTTTTATTATTTTATACGTTATATAATTATTATTAATGACATTTTGTATATTGTGCCGATTTCAATACTAGTAATAATAATAGAACCCACCTAATACTACTTAAACGAATCAAGACATATAATGAATGGTTGAGTTCATCCAAGTCCAACTCATATACATATCCAAATCCCTAATTCAGAAAGGAAAAAACGAAAAAAAAAAAAATGGAGGACCAAATTCTTATATTTAAAACAAGAAAATCCAATATTTCTATACCTGCCTTTATTTTGAGGATCAATCTACTATATTTAATAGAAAACTCAATCATTATAAATAAATTGTAGGTTCATTTTCATTCATGTTGGGAAAATATAAAACTGAATTGTAAAGCCTTGAATAGTTACCATATTTGGAAACCTTAATTAGATATTCTATGGTCTGGATTAACTATAGTCATATATAAAGTTAAAGTCAAAGTAAATTTTAATAACAAATGATTAATTTCGGTCAATTAAGAGCCCAAACAACTTTCGAACGTCCAAATTAGTATATTCAATCCTATTCCGATGCATTTCTAAAAAAGATAGGGAGAATCACTGATTTGGTACCCATTATTTTTTATTTTATCTGACTAAATATCTAAACAATTTTCAAATCATAAGTTATATAGGCACTTATTTGGCAGAAGAAAAAAATAACGGAAACCAATCCTAAATTTATGTATAACTCATGTACCAAAATGACTAACACCTTCTATCTTGATCGAAAATATGTCAGAGTGTGATCGAAAATATTAATTTTGATGTTTGAAAGTTGTTTGGATATTCAATTAACAAAAATTAATCATTCGTTACTAAAGTTTATTTTAACTTTAACTTCACGTATCACTATAACGATTTTTCCTTAAATTTAATATATAATAATCAACTAAAATTTTCATCTTTTTTTTTTTTCTTTTCTGGTTTGCTTCCTCTAAACCTCATCTTACGTGCAAGAATGAAACTTGTCAAAATGTGGGGACATATATATCCGACTCCTTTCACACTGCCAAGGTATAGTAAAGAGAAATATAGATCAATCTCGTGATATGCATTCTTTAAAATATATATAAATATATATATATATATATTTATTTATTTATTTATATATTTATTTATATATATATTTATTAAAAGTAGAAGATTTATAAGAATTTCCTTAAAAGAAATATGAGGTTTTTTTATAAAAAAGATAAATTATTCCATAAATTTTAACTTTTTATAATTAATTTGAATTTTAAAATTTATCCCTCTAAAGCTTCGATAGAATTGAAATCACTAAATCTAAAGAAATTTTTCTCTACATTCTGAACTTATTCAATAGGAATGAAAAGAGGAAAGTCTATGTCGTTTGGTATTAAGTAAACGAGGGGGAACTATTTCCTCTCCATATCAGAGACATGAATGAGAAAAAACCATCTGATAATGTTCATTTACTCATATGGATATAGAAATTTGCTTCCTTCTTATCTCACTTTTCAGTATAATCAAAATATTTGTACCAAACAAAATTAAAGTAATTGTAAATATTTTCACCATAGGAAGTAAATTGAGCCCCTTCCCTTTCCCTAACCCTCATATACCAAACAAGCCCTTAAGCATATTGTTACTCGTAGATCTTCTCTTTGTTTTTTTGCTTTTTTGGAAAAAGGGATCAAACTTGCATTAAACAAATGGAAGCTATTACAAGGAGTCATCTTTACTATCCAAATCTAACTTAGCTAACAAAGTACATAGCTCTAACCAAAATAAATTGTAAACAAACATCTATGCTGGGAATGGAAAAATTGACATAAAAAAGACTAGCATTACTCCAGGACCATCATAAGTAATAGCAAGTAACAAAAAAAAGATGCCATGAAGAAGTAGTTCTCGGATGACCCCATTCTTGACTCAAGTTTTTATCTATCCAAATTGAGATATAAGAATCCCGAATTAAATAATTAGTTAACTTTAACTTAAATCTAGCTTTTGGAAAATATATTAAAAACAAAAAGTTTATCTTTTTGAAGATCTTCCTTCTTTTCTATTAATGTATATGTAAAATTTTTTTGAATCTATTTAAATTAAAGAATCACGTAATATATATTATATTATTGGATGGTCTAGAAAATGGTATAGAAGAAGGGCTCTAAAATCTAGAGACTAATATTTATTTACAACCAAGTGTAAATTAAAGAATTGAAACAATTTGATTTTGTTAACTTCCAATTAAGATCATATAAAACTCTACATTATTCCTTAT
Source organism: Parsonsia alboflavescens (assembly GCA_028571225.1). Taxonomy (NCBI): domain Eukaryota; kingdom Viridiplantae; phylum Streptophyta; class Magnoliopsida; order Gentianales; family Apocynaceae; genus Parsonsia; species Parsonsia alboflavescens. The sequence continues at coordinate 1,584 of JAOXNR010048547.1, read as the reverse complement.
TTTAAAAGAATTATTAAGGTACGAAATACTAGCTCGGACATCATTAAAAAAAATTGTACAAAATACTAGACTTGTCATATAATATAATTTGAAAATATCTATAATAAACCGTAATGATATAAATATATATATATATATATATATCATAAATATATATATTAACTAATACCCCTCCGTCATTATTTATAAGTCTGCGGTCTTCATTTTGTAAAATTAAGAAAATATTTTTTCTTAAAATGCCCTTTATGCAAGATTTGAAGGGAGAAGAGAGTTCTGGAAAGAGAGATGAATCGCTCAGACATGGGTAATAATGAAAAAACTCAGTCAACTGCCTCATAAACTAACAATAAAGACTTATAATTAGTGATAATAAAATTTAGGTCCAGTGACTAATAAATAGTGATGGAGAAATTATGAATTTAATTAATTGAGTTTTTCTAAATGGGAATTGAAAATTATACATAGGGATTTCTCATTTTTTAATTTTAGACAAATTCTATTTTGAATGGGTGGTAGATGACACGTTAAATTTCTTTTTCTTAAATACATTTTTATTTTTATTATTTTATACTTTATACAATTATTATTAATAGCTTTCCGCGCATTGCGCGTGTATTTATGCTAGTAATAATAATAGAACCCACTGAAGCACATCCTTCTATTTATAACCTCTACGTGACTTAGAGGCAGGAGCCTGTGAAGCTCTTATTTAGTAGGGTTCATAAAATAATAATAATAATAATAGAATCCAAGTAATAGTACTTAAACCAATCATGACATATAATGAATGGTTGGGTTCATCCAAATCCAACTCATATACATATCCAAATCCCAAATTTAGAAAGGCAAAAAAGAAAAATTTGGAGGACCAAACTCTTGTATTTAAAACAGGAAAATCCAATAATTCTATACCAGCCTTTGTTTTGAGGATCAATCTACCATATTTAATAGAAAACTCAATGATTATAAATAAATTGTAGGTTCATTTTCATTCATGTTGGGAAAATATAAAATGGAATTGTGACGCCTTGAATAGTTACCATATTTGGAAACCTTAATTAGATTTTCTGAAGTCTGGATTAAATTTAATATATAATAATCAGCTAAATTTTTCTTCTTGGGCCCCTTTTTTTTAAAATTTTTTTTATTTTATGTTTGCTTCCTCTAAACCTCATCTTAGGTGCAAGAATGAAACTTGTCAAAAGGTGGGGACATGAATATCCGACTCCTTTCACACTGCCAAGGTATATAGTAAAGAGAATATGATATAGATCAATCTCGTGATATGCATTCTTTAATATATATATATATACCAAGGGGGACGGGAAGTGTGGCCCGAAAAAAGGGGGAAAAGGAAAGGGAAGATTTCAGATAAGAAAGTAAGATAAAAGGAAATTAAATCAGGCGGTTGTGCCGACCATCTGGTGCAGTAATATTAAATAAGAGAAACAAATATACAAATTAAAAATACAGAAAAGATTACAAACCGGGAAAACGGGGAAGATTAGACCAGGGAGAAATGGGGATGAGGGGGAGACACTCAGACTTTCTCTCTCTTGGGGAGTAATGGGCTTCCGTCCGGTA
>JAOXNR010048516.1:0-18273 GCA_028571225.1 Parsonsia alboflavescens | reverse complement strand
TAAACTCCTTTATTCCATAAGCATCTTCATATGAGATCTTCCATGAATTATCCCATGCCATGTATGCTACTTGATCTCCATCAATCACCAAACAAAATCAAGAGCTTAGGGTTTCTTAAACCATAAAGGCGATAATCTGATTTGCTGAGAAGAATTTTGGTAGGATTCAAATTGTTTGAAATGTTCAAATTTATATGGTATAGGAAACCTTTTAAGCTACTGGAAAGGATACATTACTTGAGAATCGAGGCAACTACCAAAAACTAGTAAGATATAAAACTTTAGAACTTGCAATTACAAAAAAATGAAACAACTACCGAGAGCTCGGTAGTTCCGCAATCCAGAGTTTAGGCGCCACGACCTTGCAGCTCACTAGACCTAAAGGGTTGTAATGATGGGTGAAATAGGTATGACCTAAGTAACTTGACTTGGATAACCTTTAAAGCTAACCCAAATATCAACAACCTGACCCGACATCCTCAAAGGAAAATCAACGACCCCTAGTCATCGACTTTCTATGAGCTTCGGAAAGATCTTACTGGACCATGACTTTCGACCAAGTGAGCTCCAATCCATCTCATACACCTTCCACACCACGATTTAATATCTAATGTTCTTGACACATATTATAAACCTCAAAATCACTCATCGTGACTTCTAAAAAGGCTCACCAGGAGGTCGTGATGATCGTTCATAGGTCCTTAACCAGCTCATAGCTTTCACATCAGAGACGTGCATGGCAAGGTATCCTATGTTATGGAAATTCCTCCATTCTAGATGCAACTGGTGGGATATTATCTCAGAATTGATCCTAAATGCCTACTTTTATTTTTAATTGATTCCAATAAGGTAACTTTACCTAATTGGTAACTTATTATTCAATATACACTATCGGATCACACCACGAATTACACTAATTGATTCATTTGATTTTACTCTCATTGTAAACTAACTTAGGCATCGAAGTTTTCCACTGGGTAACAACCTACTCCGGTGAACTAATTTCCTTGATTGTGATTATCGGAGCAGTTCACGGTTCGGGGTGACCTGGTGATCAATTCCAAACTCCATCCATCCAATGGAATGGCGTAACATCCAATATTTTCCAACTCCGCACAGACACAACAATGTATTCCCAATTTCACAAAGTATACTTCTATTGTCAAAAACATGAATCTATTAGCAATGAGCTAGCTCTAGAGTCTGAAATTATTATTTTGCCAAACTGAATGGTCTAGCTTTAGTAAAATGCTCAAAAAAGTCCCAAATATATGACAACATAAAAGAATTTTTAAGTAAGATTGCAAGAAAAATACATTTTAAGGGAAAAAGGATCTAAATTGTACGCGAAAAATGTAAAGGGACACAAAAAAGAAAAAGAACAAGATGTTGATGAGAGAAACGAACACAATCCAAACACCTAAAAGTCCGACTCACAAGTCAAGAGGAAGGGTGGGCAGTGACCTCTACTCACCGACCTCCAAATGAGCTTAGGAGAGGTATCATCAGACTACGACCTTCGACCCAGTAAGTTCCAATCCGTCTCATATACATCTTCTATGTCACGACTAAATGTCTGCAACTCCTAGCACACTCCATGAGCCTAAAATCAGTCATAGCGACCTTCAAAAAAAGACAATCGAGACCTTCAGTATCCATAAACAAGTCGCGAAGTTGATTTAAAGGTCATTAACGAGATTATAACTCTTGACTAGAGATGTACATGGAAAGGTTTCCCAACTTAAGGAAACTCTATGATTTTAGGAGCAATTGACGGGATATGATACGATCTCACAATTATCCTAATTGTCTACTGTCAAGTAATTGAAAAACCCTAATCAACGATGTAACTTATTATTTGATATATACGATCGAAACACACATTGTTCATGAACAGTGGACAATACAGAATAGATTGAATTAATTCTACTTTAAAATTACTCTCTCAAAATATTGACTTAGGTATGAAAGCTATCTCCAGGAAAACAACCTACTCAAATATTCTAATTTATTTCATCTCAAATTGCAGTTATGGACGTCATCACACTTTGAGGTGACCGGAGGCTAATTCCGAACTCCGTAGATGTGTATGATTAATAAATAAATATTTGTAAGACCAACTTTAAAATATTTCCACGAAACCAACTACATGTGTTGTCGATGAAGGGTCCCAGTGCCTAGTGCAATAGATAATGCTCCGTCCAGGACCCCTTCAGAGGAACCGAGAGATAAAGATGAGCTCTGACTCATCTCTGATGTGATTCCTTTACTCTTTATATTTGTCCAAGTTTTCTCTTTCCCTTGCTCATCACTTCGCAGGCTCCGTTCCTCCTAACTTCTCACGACTTCCACTGGATGCTGAAGTAAAATTCTTTTCTTGAAAGTTTCGCTGTACTGTTTTGTTTTTTTCTTCTATGAAATTTGGTATTTGTTAATTGGAAGATCCAATTTTTTTTTTTTTCTTTTTCTTTTGGTTTTGGGTTCTGCAAGATTTAATACTATATAATCTGGTTCGGGTACTAGGAATCGTTTTCATGCTTTTATTTTGGTTTTCAAAATTCATGAATTTGTCAATCTTTTGAATCCTTTAGGGATGTTCAAGTTTTTCTAATCTTGGCTAATGGCTATAGTTATGGCATTAAGCAGAGTTGCATCTTAAATGCAGGCAGGATGATCATCAAGGGGTTGTTTAGGAGATATGAAAGATGGAACCCGGTTCATCCAACATCCGGAGCCTTCTGGGGAATGGGTGTAGGCATTGGTTGTGGTGTTGGTTGGGGTCCAGGATTTGGACCTGAGGTGATTGGTTATGTAGGTGCCGGATGTGGTGTTGGATTCAATGTTGGCTTCACGTTTGCAGGTTTTGGCATCGGTCTTCCAGCTGATTATGTCTATGCTCTTCCTTACAAGGGTACCCTCCCTGCATATCCTTAATTTTAATGATAATCTAATTCAATGCAGGCTCTAGAATGCTTTAAGTGATATGAATTTTAACCAAATTAATCCGTTTGAGATTAATGTGGTGTATGGATTAGGCTAATCCATGAATTGCTGATGTTCTGGATTTGGTTGACAAAAAAGGGTCCTGATGAAGAGCTTAATTTCGTTATGGTTCTTGAGTTATATCTTCGTTGACTGTTTAAGTTGATCTTTGTTTTTTCTGTTTTGTTTTTTTTTTTTTTTTTTTTGTTCTTTTGTAGCTCTCTATGCAGCCAGGAGTAGAGCTTCTGAGATTGCTCAATCCAACAGTCTTCTTGGCTTGAGGAATGTTGCTTTAGATGCTTGGTCTCACTTAAGGCCTCGGATCTCTGGCTTGCAACAAGGACCTTAAGGAACATTTCCAAGCATTAGGATTGGGAATCCTTTGGAGAAGGGGATAGACAAGTCCAATATGAGATATGCAATTTTTTTCCTGTTACTAATCAGTTGTTTATAATCTACTAACCTATTGGATTGCTCTGTTAACATGAACCCTATTCTCCCCTGTTGAACGAATCCCACTTAAATTTTTGCATTCTCTGTGAGGTTGTACATATCCGACTGTTTCATTGACCAGCCTTGATTTGGCGTGTGAAATGTATAAAATGTTGTAATCTGTCTCATAAAAGTGTCATTTTCTCAGTAGGAAGGTAGTTTCTTTGAAATTCATTGGGAGCCAAGGAAAAATCTTCACCTAAGGAAGCATGAGTTCAATATACTACTAAAGTTCATCAATGGCACTTGTAAGGAGTAAGGACATACAATACTACCATATGTTTTCTATATCATTGATAAGCTTTGGCCTAACCTTTCTTGACCTTCACTGTGGACAACCATTTTAGAAGCTACTTCTCCTTGAATTTCCCTTGCCATGTAATAATGAGCAAAAGAACCTAGAAGGTACAATGGCCACTATGACGTAGGGCTATTAGACTAGCCAAAGCCAGAGTCGCTTCCAATAATCACTTTACATCTATCAAAACGATTGAAACATCTTCCCCCAAAAGAAACGAGATAGGCTGGACAAGGAAGGATGAAGGGGTGAAGAGCAACATCAAGATTGTTTAATAATTTATTTCCTTCATTAGATAGAATTTTATTTAGAAACTTATTTTATTTTATTGTTTTATTCCTAGTTTTATTTTCTTTTTAATTAGTTAGGGTTTTATTCTTTTCGGCCTTTGTGGGTATTTAATAGGAAATTAGGGTTCTAGCCACATATTGACATCTTTTTTTTATAATTTAAATTCTTGTTTTCAACAGGAAAAATTTTTGCACCAGCTTCCTTTTCGTTCTTCGTCCTTTAACTATTTTAGATTGAATTCTAATTATAAGAGAAGAATTTTATTTTCGTTGTCTGAATTCTTGCAAGTTTATAAGTTAGACATTCGAAAAAGTCTCAAACTTTGACGGATTATTCAAAGTTTGAGTTTTCCAAAATTGTTATCGTCGCCCTAGCGCAAGAAGAACATCAACCTACCACAACCGTTTACATCAATTGCTATCAGAGCTAAGATCGACAATGTCCGAAGGGAATCTCGAACAAACCCTAGCCGCCCTAATCGAAGCCATGTAGCAGGATCAGGAAGAACGACGGTGTAAGATGCAGTTGGAACTTGAGAGCAGGGACAGGCAAATGCAAACCTAACAGCAATGGTGCAACGATTGGCTATCCAATGACCAGCCGTTCGGCCTGAACCAGTCGACGAACAGGAAGGAGAAGTCGGCAACAGCGAAGAGGAGCATAAGTCACCACCCAAAGAACAAATTCCGAGAGGACTACCAAGGGTTTCAAGATAAGGAAATTAGCAGTTGAGAGAGATAGATCGTGAGCCAATAGCTCTGCATTGGGATATGGGGTTCAAATTGGAGATTTCTATATTTTTCGGTAGCTTGTCGCCCCAAAACAGTTTTTAGATTAGATGAGTTCGGTGGATGAGATGTTTTTACTGAAAGAAGTTCTCATTGATAAGAAGGTTTCGCTGGTTGCTATTCGATTCGAGGATAAGGCAGCGGCATGGTGGCAATCTTTCCGTTACCAATGATACTTGGAAGGACTCCTGTTTTGGATGATTGGTATGAACTCAAAAGGGAGATGCAGAAGGAATTTCTATCCTACAACTATCGACAGACTTTGTTTCAAAACTTGTAAAGTTTGGCCCAAGGATCTCACAGCGTGGAGGAATATACTTCGGAATTTTATCGCATAGTGTCATGGAATCAGTTACAGGAGATTCCGGTACAATTGGTGGCCAGATATTTGCATGGCCTCAAACCGGCCCTTCAGGACGCTTTGCAGGTGCATACATTTAACACAGTGACGGACGTTCAGACGAAGGCGAAAGTTGTAGAAAAGTGTTTGGCCCGAAACAGTAGTAAAAGTGTAGCATTCGAAAGGGGACCTATTCCTTAACCTCAGTCACAAATTGCGTCAACCAGTAGCATTCCATTGGCACGAGCGGGAGGTCCATATGTGCAGGCATCATCAAATCGAAGTGTCGGTCAGCCGAGTCAAGGGACAGGTAATATTTCGAATAGACCTACTTTGAGTAAGGTAAATATTTTTTGTCACAGATATCAGCAAAAAGGTCATTATGCGAATGAGTGTCCAAGGGTCAGGTCTCAGTTGTTCATACAGGATGGTGTTGATTGTGAAAATGATTGTGAACTTGAATTTGAACCGAATGATGTCAATGAGGGTTGTGTGTTTTCCCCAGACGATGTGAGGGATTAAAGTTTGGTGCTTAGGAGGGTCTGCCTTCCTCCTAAGACAAATGAGGATTGAAAGCAGAGGAATATATTCACCACCCAATGCACCATAGGAAATAAGGCCTACAAGGTGATTATCGACACAGGCAACTGCGAGAACTTGATTTCGCAAGAGGTGGTTCAAAAGTTGCAACTCAAAACCGAACCACGTCCTGAATCGTGTAAGTTAGGATGGTTAAACAAGGAAACGAATGTTAGTATAGGGGAGAGGTGTCGGGTTGAATTCTCTTTCGGACCCCAATACTCGATTGTTATCTATTATGACGTAGTTCCTATGGATGCTATGCATTTGTTGTTAGGTAGACCTTGGCAGTATGATAACCGAGTGATGTATGATGGTTATACGTACTGCTACACTATCAATAAGAGGCCAAAGAAAGTGGTATTGCAGCCTATAAGGGAGAGTCTGGCGAAAGGGAGGAAGACAATTATTTATCTTCCAAGGAAGGAGTTTGAAGAAAAGGATAATGAGGCTAAGGTATGCTTTGCACTACTGTCCACGACACTAGAGGTTGCTGAAGGAGCTGAGAATAATTCGAAAGTTCCAGAAAAGGTGAGGGAAGTTCTTCAAGAGTTCAGTGATATGCTTTCGGATGACTTACCACTCGGGTTGCCCCTGATACGTGATATTCAGCACCAAATTGAGTTGATTCCAGGATCGGTTCTTCCAAACAAACTTCATTACAGATTATCGCCATAGCAACATGAAAAGTTGAAGCGCCAAGTAACCGAGCTGCTGGAAAAGGGATATATCCATGAAAGTATCAGTCTGTGTGCTGTGTCGGCCTTGTTAGTGCCTTTGAAGGATGGTAGCCGGCGAGTGTGTATGGATAGTAGGGCTATCAATCGAGTCATAGTAAAGTATAGGTTTCCAATTCCCCGGTTAGATGGCATGCTGGAACAATTGAGTGGAGCAGTCCTCTTTTCAAAAATTGATCTGAAGAGTGGTTATCATCAGCTTTGAATCAAACCCGAAGACAAGTGGAAAACTGCTTTTAAGATGAAGGATAGGTTGTTTGAATGGGTAGTTATGCCATTTGGGCTATCCCATGCACCAAGCACCTTCATGAGGGCGATGAACCAGGTACTCAGGCCTTATTTGAATGAGTTTGTTGTGGTTTATTTTGATGTTATTCTAGTATACAGCTGGACAGAGGAAGAACGTCTACAACATCTTCGGTTGGTTTTGACCACATTACGCAAACACAATCTGTTTGCTTATCGGAAGAAATATAACTGGATGACAGACAAGCTGGTTTTTCTAGGGTATGTTTTCTCATCGGAAGGGATTCTACCTAACAAAGCCAAGGCTAAGGCTGTCTAAGAGTGGCCTATCCCAAGGAGTGTCATGGAAGTCCGTTCTTTCCATGGATTTTCTAGTTTTTACTGTCGTTTTATAAAGGGGTTCAGGGAGATTATGGCTCCATTGACTGATCTTTACAATGCTAAGGAAGCAACACAGATTGCATTCGACACTATCAAGGAGCGGTTGACGAATGCCCCAGTTTTAGCATTACCTAACTTTGAGAAGATTTTTTAGGTAGATTGTGATGCATCAAAGGTGGGGATTGGAGCTGTCTTGAGTCAAGAAGGCAAGCCAGTGGCATATTTTGGGGAAAAGGTAGGAGAAGCAAAACTCAACTATTCGGTTTATGACACAGAATTGTACACCATTGTAAGAGCACTACAATATTGGAGGCACTATCTCATTCAGAGGGAGTTTGTGTTGTACTTAGATCATCAAGCTCTGTAGTTCATTCAAGGCCAGCACAAACTTAATGCTAGACATGCAATCAATTTGAAGCATAAATCTGGGGTGATGAATAAGATAGTTGATGCTTTGAGTAGAAGACAGTCATTACTCAATGTGATGAAAGTTGAAGCTTTGGGGTTTGAAAATGTGCAAGATGACTGAAGAGATGATGATTATTTTGGGGGTATTGCACGTGAGGTGGAGCAGCAAAGTCGGTTTGACTATATACTTAATGACAAATTTCTCTTCCGAGGTAATTTTCTATGCATTCCTAATACATCTTTGACATTGCTATTTGTGCAAGAAATACATGCACAAGGTCATTTTGGTAAGGACAAGATTGCTGAACTGATCAAGGAGAGGTTCTATTGGCCTGCGATTGATCGGAGCGCTCAAGCCTATGTCAAGAGGTGCCGGATTTGCCCGGTATCTGAGGGAGGCAGTAGCAATCAAGGATTGTATATGCCACTGCCAATTCCAACAGAATCGTGGAGTGACATTTCTATGGATTTCGTGGTGAGTTTGCCGAGGACTCAGCGTGGATTTGATAGCATGATGGTGATCGTCGATTGGTTTAACAAGATGGCTGTGTTCATAGCCTACAAAACAACCATGGATGCCAGCAAGATTGCCGACTTGTATTTCATGGAGATTGTTTGGCGATTTGGTCTCCCTCAGAGCACTGTGTCTAACCGAGATACCAAGCTTATGAGTCATTATTGGCGAGAATTATGGAAGAAGCTCGAGACTGAGTTGAAGTTCAGCAGCCCGTATTACCCACAGACGGATGGCCAAACGGAGACGGTAAATCAAACTTTGGGCAATATGTTGAGAGCACAAGTTAAATCTTTCGGTACTTGGGATTTTATTTTGCCCAAGATCGAATTCAAGTTTAACTGTTCGGTGAATCGGTCCATGCAATTTTCTCCGTTCCAGATTGTCTATGGCCGAAATCCGAGGAGCCCCATTGATCTTGCTATACCTGATGATGGATCAGCTCCTTCGAAAGTGGAAGAACAATCAGAGGATTTCCAGTCGGTCCATGCAATCGTTAAAGCTAACTGGGAGGGATCGTATGCAGCATACAAGGAATAGGCTGACCGAACTCGATGGGATGTTCAGTTCGAGGTAGGTGATTTGGTTTGGGTGTCACTCACTAGGGAAAGATTTCCTTCAGGGAAATATCACAAACTCGTGGACAGGAAGATTGGTCCTTGCAGATTCTGGAGAAATTGGGCTAAAAAGGTTATAGACTCGAGTCACCAGTGGACTACAGCATTTCTGATGTATTCAACGTGCAACATCTCTCTCGTTTCCATAGCGACGACCCAAGCTTTAGGACAAGCTCTCTTTAAGAGGGGGAGTCTGACGTAGGGCTGGTAGACGAGCCAGAGCCAAAGCCGCTTCCAACAACCACTTTACGTCGGTCAAAACGATTGAAACATCTTCCCCCAAAAGAAATAAGATAGGCTGGACAAGGAAGGATGAAGAGTTGAAGAGCAAGATCAAGATAGTTTAATAATTTTATTTCCTTAATTAGACAGAATTTTATTTAAAAACTTGTTTTATTTTTTTCGTCTTATTCTTGGTTTTATTTTTTTAATTAGTTAGGGTTTTATTATTTTTGGCCTTTGTCACTATTTAATAGGAAGTTATTGTTGTAGCCGCATATTGATTTTTTTTTTTTTTTAAATTAAAATTCTTGTTTTCAACGAGCAAATTTTTCGCACAAGCTTCGTTTTTATTTTTCGTCCTTTAACTACTTTAGATTGAAGTCTGATTATAGGAGAAAAATTCTATTTTCAATTTGTGAATGAGCATGCTTGTGAATATGTTCTTAATGTTGGTAAACAAGATTATTATGTTGAATTCTATAAGCATATTAAACCTTTGATTAGAGAAAATGCTTTGTTTATGCCTAAGAATTCTATGTTTGACTTGTTGACTATTGATCTTCTTGGAGATAGCTTGGAGTTGTATTCTCATGGTTTGAATTCCTTGAATTTCTTGTTGAAGCATATCTTTGAACCATATATGAGTAGACTTTCGAAGTTTGTTTTAGATGATCAAGAATTGTGGATCTTTAATGTTAAAATTCTTGGTAACATTTACATCTTTGTTGTCTAGTAGATTCTAAGTTTTTGTTGATCTTGTTTGAGATGTACTTCAGTTTGATTCCTAAGAAGAGTGAGTTTATGCTTTTTGAGAATCAATCTTTGTTGAGAAATTGTGATGAAATATGTCATGTTGAGAAGTTTACTTTGGTTGAAGTTGAGAAGTTTCATGATCTTTGTAGCAACATGAATGTATGGATTTTATTTCTTTTTGTGAATTTTAGATTCAAAGCTTATGACGTTCATGATACTATGCTTAGAATAGGTACTACATGTACTCTTAATTGTTCAAAATATGATGAAGTCTTTGAGTTGTTGAATTTTAAGAACCATCAAATAGATTTTGGTTATATTATTAGAAAAGTTTAAGGGTAAATGGAAACAATTTAAAGATAGAAGACAAAATTTAGAAGTATTAAAAAGTTCATGTTAGATTTTGCCGTCCAAGTATAAAGTCCACACGCAAAAATGAAAGAAGAACTCGGAGCTGGTCTTCTTTCTAGATTTCTGTCTTGTGCAAGGAGGGGAAGTAGAGACAAAGGGAACTTTCTGATTGGCAAAGAGCGCAGAGAAAAAAAATTAAAAAATGAAGGGAAAAATAAATAAATAAAAGTGTGCATCTAAGACTGCAGGCTCGAAAAAAAAAAAATGTGGAATTGTGAGTTTTCTTCTTTAGAAAAAATTACTCAATCCTTCCAGAATTGAACAATACGTTAACAAATTTTATTGAAAGATTCGACCTAATTCAATTTAAACCCAGAAACATTAATTCCTTTGTAAAATTTTTATTAATTTAGGAAATGAGATATTCAATTTTAGATAAACTTAAACTAGAAATACAATCATTCAATTTCAGGCGTAAAGAGTTTAGTTGAAATTCAACAATTTTTCTATTCAATATATTAAGTGAACATTAAAAAGCAACACATTCATAAAAATAAAAATGAAAATAAATTTTAAAATAATGTTTTATTTTATTTTTTATTAATTTTTTTAAGTTTCAAATAAAGATTTTTTTTTTTTAAGAAAAACTAACTAATTTCAAATTATCCTTTAATATCTAGTTTATTTCTCAAATAATAATTGAATTCATTGAATTTTTTAGAATATTGTGAGAGGATGAATGGACGTTTAAGAGTTTTGTTAACAGTAGGTTTCGAGTACGAATCCCACCAACAATCTCCTAGATAAAAAGAATGTCAAAATATTTGCAAAATGGCTCGAACATCATTAAATATATATATATAAGATTTTTGCTGATGGGAATATGGAGTTTTATCTTTGTAATAAGTTAAATTTTTCATAATACTTTAGTTAAGGGATGGATAAACATATATTCATTTTTTACAAAAAATAATATTAGACAGTATGGTTTTCTTCCTCGAATGATAATTAAATTCATTAATTTTAAATATATATATATTTATCAGGATTGCTATGGAAGGCAACTGCCGGAGCGCAACTGGAGCGCAACAGCTGAAACGACGTCGTTTTGGCTGCGAAATAAGTGGATGTATAGGATATATATATATATACATATATATATATATATATATATATATATATATATATTATGCTTATAGATGTGATAAATACAGGTTTCAAAATCTTAAAAGATCAAGTACTTTAGAGTTTGGTTTAACTTTTTAAGATTTAGTTAAAAAATATATATCTGCAAATATAATTAAAAGATACATGTAAATTTGTATTCATGTAGAAGTATATTAGAAGATCCACAACCACACATTTATCTATTATCCATTATTGATAGAAGAAACGGGCATGACTTGGATGAACTGACCCACATGATTCAAGTCCCGACCCGAATACCTAAAAGTCAGATTCACAAATCAAGAGGAAAAGTGGGCAACTACCTCTATCCACTGACCTCCCAGGTCACCGATCTTAAAATGAGCTTAGAAGAGGTCTCGTCGGATCGTGACCTCCAATACAGTGAGCTCCAATCCATCTTATACATCTTCCATGCTATGACTAAATGTCTGCAACTCCTAACATACTCTATGAACCTATAATCACCGACTTTCTAAAGGAGGTAGTTGAGACCTTTGGCATCCACAGACAGGTTGCGAAGTTGGTTTACAAGTCGTTAGTGAGCTTCTAGCTCTCAACCACAGACGTGCATGACAAGATATCCCAACGTAGGGAAACTCCATGATTCCAGGAGATCTCACGATTATCCTAACTCTCTACTTTCACGTAATTGAAGAGATATGATCAAAGAGGTAACCTATTATTCAATATATATTATCAAAACACACACGGTTCACAGACAGATTGAGCTAATTTACTCAAAATACTGACTTAAGCATCGGAGCTATCCCTAAGGCTACAACCCACTCCGGTGATCTAATCCTTTCCTCTTCAGGTTGCTGTTACAAACGTCATCACGGTTCGGGGTGACCTTGAGATCGTTTCCAAGCTCTATCAATTATAATACAAAAAGTATAAGCAAGCTTACCAAAATGCTCCAAATTAGAGTTTTTGATGAGTTGGCATTGTCTCACTTTAACACTCTTCATATCTAATATAATATATATAAAAATGACACATCACTTGACCTTTGAATTTTTTGAAAAATCTCTTTATTCTTATTCACTAAAAATAAAATTCTTTATTTTTTTTTCTCATAGTTAATTTGTCAGATCTGCTATCTTCATTTTATAAAATTATTTAATTTCTTTTAAAAAATGGAAAGAAAAAAAATTATGGCACTTAATATCTTGATTTTTATTAAAAGCTCATTTATTTGCAAATAGCCTCTTGGATCACTATCGTCTATGGACTATGTGGGCAATGTAAAGTATGAGTTTCGGGGTGAAGAATCGAATTTGGGGTGAGTTCTCTTTATATGGAGGAAGAATAAGCAAGTTACATATGATAAAAATGAGAATAATATAAACTATTAAAAGTCATTTTTTATTTAAAGCAAATCATTAATTAAATAAATAATAAATTAGATTTATATAATAGTATTAGTTTAAATTATTGTATTTTAATAAATAATTATTTTATAAAATAATTTAATTTTTAATATAAAAAATATTTTTAAAATAAATAATTCCATATTAAAAAATACATTATTTTAATTTAATACACTATATTAATATCTATATATAATTTTTTAAATATGAATATTAAAACAAAATTCCAATTACTCTATTAATTGAAATTTTTAAACAAAGCTTGCAGATTCAGCGTTTAACAAAAGTTCATATTATTCTCTCGCCTTATGTTTTAAAATCTTTATTAATAACTTTTACTGCTAATAATAAAGAAAATTAGCATATAAATAAAAATTAGCATCACTGTCCATTGTGCGAGCTTTTGCTCTAGTTCATATATAAATTCCCTACTATAACAATAAAAAAATATCATTTATTCTTAAAATATCAAGTATCTAAGGTTTAATTTATCTTAATCTATAAAATTTATCCAAAAGACAACAAAAATCCATATCTATCCATATTAATATATAAAAGTAATCCCCCAAAGCATGAAAAGTTGACAATTGTCATTCTTTGAATGTTTGTGACAAAGTTTATCTATGTCCAAATCGATTATTTTCTCTCTCTAGTAAGATAAACATTAAAATATTTTAAGAAAATAGATAATAATAAGATAAAGTTCCAGCAAAGGAAAAGAGATAATTACGAAAGATTTCCAACAAAATAATAATAATAATATAAAAGTTAAAATATTTCAAAAAGAGATAATAACGAGAAAGTCCCAACAAAATAAGAATAATAATGTATATCTATATTAATATATAAAAGTAGTATCACATCAGCAGTCTATAAAACAAGAAGAGATTAAAGATTATATACAAGGAAGCCTAACACAAGAGAACTCATACCTTTCTCGACCTTTTGGCTAAGATCAAATGTAGTATATGTTTTTACCAATTTAATATCTGATAATTGGGTCATCGACCCACTTGATATTAACAATATTTTTAGTAATTTTTTGTTGAGATTCTAAAGTTTAAATTTAATAATTAGTAAAAAAAATGACTAAAAACTAAACTTACTATTGTATGAAATTAATATGTAATACAAAAAACAAATATAAATAAAATATAGTATAATATTAGTTTATTTAACAGGTAGACTAAAAAATAATATATTATAATAAATATACAAAAAACAATGAAATGGTATGTTAAGAGGATTCTAGACAAACCCCCCCCCCCCCCATCTTCCCAAATATTATTAAAACAATTAAATTTGCTTAAATGTTTTTTTTTTTTTTTTGGGAGGGGGGGAGGGGAGGGGAGGGAGTTGGTATATATTAAAATTTTCATTCCCTTGAATAACTAAAAATTAAAATTTTCTAATAGTTATATAGATTATTAATTATTAAATATCTATAAAAGACAAACGATGAACTTTTATTTTTAGGACAATAATGAAGTTTAGAAATTTAAACAAATTTATATAGGAATAATGTGTCTCTAAATATATCCCATAAACTATAATTTATAATTTTTATATAGGAGTAATGACCCTCTAAATGGCACGGATCTCCAATTACACATTAACTATGTCCAAATTTTTTACTTTCTCTCTTTCACTAGATATATATTAAAATTAGTTAAAGAGATAATTTGGAAGGGAGGGTCAAATTACACCTCTAAAGAGATAAAGAAAAAAAATATTAAGCTATATTTAATATCTGTAAAAATTCAATTTAAAAGATTTTCAAGAATCAATATTATATATATATATATATATATATACATATATATAAATATATATTTATATATAGAAAATTAATTGATTTGAATCTCTAGAAAATAAAGTATAACCATGCGATTAATTAAATTACTTAAAAAGAAAATAATCTTTACATAAAGTAAGAAATGTCAAATTTTCATATATGAGCTTGAAAAATATAAGAATCCTAATAGAATAAAATGATTAGTTAAAGTTAATTTAAATCTACCTTTTGGAAAATATTTATGGTAAATATATTAAGAACAGGTCGTTTATGCATTTGAAGACCTTATTTTCTATTAATGTATATATAGAATTTATTTGAATATATTACTTTATTGGGTGGTGTAAAAAATGGTGTAGACGAAGGGTAATAAAATTCGGGATCTAATATTTATCTACAACCAAAAGTATATTAAAAAATTGAAACAATTTGATTATGTTAGCTTCTAATTAAGATCATATAAAACTCTACATTATTTCTTATTTTAAAAGAATTATAAGGGTACAAAATAATAGCTTGGACACCGTTACAAAAACAAAGATACAAAATACTAAACTTAATATACTATATAATTTGAAAATATTTATTATAAATCGTAATGATATATATATATATATATATATATATACTAATGACAGTGTGTGCTACGGACACTAACAAGTGTTCCAATTAAGTCTCTAACGGTCAAAGTTAACGGTTAGTTGTTAAAAAAAAAAAAATTCTTCTATAAAAAATTATTTTTTCAAATATTTTTTATAAACTAAACCCTAAAATGATAAAGTAAACCCTAGGGATATTTGATTAAATTTTAATTAGTTGTTTTAAAAAAATAAGATAGTTGACCGTGAACTTTAACCGTTAGAAACTTAATTGGAGCACTTATTAGTGTGTGCTCCTTAGCACATACTAACATTTCCATATAAATATATATATATATATATGTATTTATATATACATATTAATTAATACTCCTTTAGTCATTATTTATAATTCACCCGTCGTTATTTTCTAAAATTAAGAAAATCTTTTTTCTTAAAATACCCTTTATGCAAGATTTGAAGGGAGAAGAGAGTTTTGGATAGAGAGAGATGGATAGTTCAGACATGGATAATAAGGTAAAAAACTTAGTTAACTACCTAATAAACTAACAATAATGACTTATAATTAATGATAATAAAAGTTAGCTCTAATGACTTATAAATGATGACAGAGAAAGTATGAATTTAATTAATTGAGTTTTTTAAAAAAATAATTGAAAATTATACATGGGTATTTCTCATTTTTTAATTTTAAGCAAATTTTATTTTGATTAGGTGGTGGATGACAGGTTAAATTACTTTTTCTTAAATACATTTCTATTATTTCATATTTTATACAATTATTATTAATGACTTTCGCCGGAATGCACTGATTTCTATATTAATAACAAATAAAAGCCAACCCCCAATGTCGTGGAACATCAATCTTACCCACCTAATTTTTTCTCGAACACACATGCATATGTTTATATTTTGTCCATTTTAAAATAGTTGTCGTTTAAAGTTGTTTTGAAAAAATTAATTTAATCAACTATTTTTTCCTCTATGGACAATATTACCTTTTATTATTATATTGTACTTTTCTCTTCTCTCATTTCTTTGATTGGTTGCTTAGGATTTCCTTCTCTTTTTTTTTTTTTTGCGGTATCCGAGTCAGTTTGTATGCACTTCGACATGCCTCTTATCGAGGATGGTATTGGTGAGATTCAAACTCGAGACCTATGGTCTGCACACTTCCCTCTTATTGAAAATAGTAAAATAATAAATTAGTTTTTGAAACAAGTTAAAATTAATAAAAGGGATAGGAAAGGTAAATTTTTTTTATATCTTTTGTCTTTAAATATGTAAACGCTAATTATTTTGAAGTAAGGGGGGAGTAAGATGGAGTATATAATTAGTGCTGCATTTAATCATGACCACAATTCACAAACATGTTCCTTTTTCTTTCCCCATTTTCCTTATGCGCCTTTTACCCATTTTTCTAATTGCAGGCCTTCATCTTATCTCAAGTAGCTAGTGCAGAGAATTAGGATACGACTCCCAACCACGGTTTCCTTCTGCAGGACCGACCAGGGCCTCTAACGGCTGCATTTTTCAACTGGCCCACAAAAGCAAACCAACAATAAAAAAAATTAATAACCAAATCAATACATACGATATAATTCCCATGGATTTATATGGATGATATGATTGAGTTCAAGTTACGTGCGGCTTACCGATTAACATATTTTAAATGAATAAAAACGAAAACAGCTAGTCAAATCTTATTAGTTTAATGATAAGTAACAATTCTTGGGATCGGGAGGTTTTGAGTTCGAAACACGTCGAGTATAAGCAAGATATCACTGCTGATCCTCGAAGGGAGGGATATAAGGAAGGTTAGGAGAGGATGAATGTAAATAAAATAAAATAAAACAACTAGCATATACAAACCTAAAATTTTTTGAACAATTTTTACTTTTATCAAATACTATTCTTAATGTCAATTTCTTAATATGTCTTTCTAGTCAAAAGATGTTGCTTCAGTCAAGTTTTACTAGTTTAGTGGGAAATAGCAACACATAGGCTCAGGAGGTCTCAAGTTCAAAACACGTTGAAGATAAGTGGAATGTCACTGTTGATTCACGCAGAAGGATGGGTAACATAATAATAATAAATAAATAAATAAAATGATGCTTCACTTTATAATAACCTTTGATTTGTTTTTAAGTACAATTAATGTGATGTTATTTTCTTTTAACTACTCCAATACAATTTATTGAAGATTGATAAAGGCAATTCCTATCTCCGTTTCTTTTTAGAAGTTCTAGAAAAGATAAAAAAATGTTGCACAATAGAAATTGCTTTGTATTTCCCAAGGAGCATGTTTAATCATTTTCCACTTCCCAAGGAGCACCTAATAAAAATTTTCAATCTTACCTTTCTAATCACATTAAATATTATGATTGAATTCATTTGAACATTATTTATTATAAGTGGTATTTTAGTTCAGAAGAAATATTAAGAAGTGAAATAACCATTATCTTAGGTTTTATTTCAAAATATTAAATGACTTTTAAAAAGAAACAAGAAATCGGAGTACATATAAGTGATGATTAGAAGATAAGTGCTTATTTTCTTTAATTTAAGTGTTTATTGGAACAAAATAAGTGTTTTTTTAGGCCAAAACAAACAATCTCATTATTTTATTTTCATCAATTAAATGTTTCTAATTCTATTTGATTATTAATGCATTAATGGCAATTTGACGTATTAATTAACTGTCATTAAATGGTAAATAATTGAATAATTATAGCAAGTTGATAAAATAAGAAATATAATTTGTTATTGAATACATAATGATAACGATAGTGTTTTTCTTCTTTTTGTTCCATTTGTTAATGGTTAGAGGTTTTTTCCTTAAAACTAAGGATCAAAGTAGGAAAATATCACTATTGTGATAAGGCTGAGAATCTTTCAGATTTTGTGGAACACATTTCTGTCTGGTGGGGCATCCGTCACTCAACACAGGATGCCGACCTGGCGTGCCTCAAAACTATATAAATAGAGAAACCATGCAGAAAGTTTCTCAGCACAATACCTATAAAATCCCATCTCTTCTTAACCACTTTCTTGTGGAACATATAGTTTATGCCTCTCAACATGACAAACACGTTCCATTCCCCAATTTCCTTATGGCTAATTTTCCCGGCTTTCTTGTTGGCCTGTGTCTTGTCATACCATGTGATCAAGTGCAGAAGGAGGTCCACATCCTCCCTCCCTCTTCCACCAGGACCAAGATATTCTTGGCCTTTGATTGGGTGCATTTTCCAAGTCTTCAGAAACAGGCCAACATTCCGATGGATACACAAAATCATGGATGAATTGAACACTGAAATTGCTT
>JAOXNR010048505.1:0-18279 GCA_028571225.1 Parsonsia alboflavescens | reverse complement strand
AGAAATTTTTTTTTTTTTTTTGTTTTTTTTGTAGTGTAATACTAATAACGGACAATTTTGTGCAAAGGAAAGAGTTGCCGGGTTCTGCTGTGTGTTTCCAGTAATTGACAAATATATATATATATATATATATATATATATATGGGATTGCTATAAAACGCAACTGGCGGAGAGGCTGCAAAATAAGTGGTTGCTAATTCGCGCTCCGGAGAGCGCATAATTTGCTACCCGCTTGTTTGGCTGCATGTGCACTGTAGCAAATTGCCGTTACGGTAACGGTCGGAGGGCACATTAAGGCGCAATCCGGAGAGCACCCTAGCAAAACTGTATATATATATATATATATATATATATATTTATATGAATATGAAAGATGTAATTCGCCAACCACCCGCTGTACACAGCACCGCGGTCAATCGAGCCCACCGCACACCGGCGGCAATCCTAAAAGATTTTGGCATGCGAAGAAATCTATTTCTCATGGTTTGTCTCTATGGTGTGGTTGAACTACTTGACACCTTCGATCTGTTCTTTTTTTATTTTCTCTCCATTGATAGTGCACTATAGAAAAAAGGTCTAATACGATTTATTTCTTGATTTTTTTGCAACTGACTTCTGAGTCGTAAAAAATCCTCGCGACATTCGTGACGACTCATCTGATATTATTATTATAAGTATAGTCGTCATAGGCACGACACCACCTTAAGTCGTAAAAATACCTCCTTTAACCGACTTATTTTGATATTCTAGTAGTGCATGATATGTGGCGATACGCGAATGTGTCGTCAAATATCTGTCATATCCCGACATAATAAGTCAGTAAAAGACATGTATTATGACACAATAATAGGTATCGAAAAAAACAATGTAGTTTGTGACTATACATAAATCAGTTGTGACATACTGATCCTATACAAAAACAATGAGTCGATATCCTTCTATGAAAAAAAAAATAGAAAAAATAATTTTTTCTTTGGCCTATTTGTTAGGCATATCTTACTACAGCTCCAACCCATTCCAATCCACCATCATTACCTCATCAACCGTTTTGCCAAATTACTTTTGATGCAAATATTAAGACATTTTATATTTAAAGTCTATTTTAAATAAAGTTTAATGATATATAAATATAAGGTATATTCATAATTTAAATATTTCTAAATAATACAATAAAAAAGTTAAATTTAGAATAATATACTAATATAAACAAAGAAATAATCTCCCAACATATAAGTGAGTCGTTACAAGTTATGATTTTGAAGACATATTAAAATTGTGTCGATAAAGGTTTGTTTTTCACAATGCAATAACCTACATTAAGACAGGTTATCTTTTTCCAACACACATGTATCGATCTATACGATTGTCACTCCACTCATTGAAGGTTGGGATTAAGTTGTCGAAGGTCAAGATAATCAGCAAAAGGTCGGAATTATACTATCGAAAGTTATTTAAAACTTAAGAATCGATAAATGTTTTGGCCTTGTGTGAATGAGGATTTTAAAGAATTGAGCTATGTTTCAGCCTTGTACAAATGAGACCTTTAAAACTCAAGAATTGGTCAATACTTTGTCTTTGTGTGAATGATGCCTCTAAAGAATCAATCTATGTTACAGCCTTGTGTAAATAAGGTCTTTAAACTCAGGAAACGATCAATGTTTCGGCCATTGTTTTTCAGACCGGATCGGAAAGGTCGGTCGAATTGATTAGATCATGAATTGGTCATCAAACTGGTTCTAAAGAGGATATTGAACTGCTTTTCATCAAAATTGTTCTTTAAATGAAAATTTGAGATGGATTAGTCCGTTGAACCGGTGAACCAATTGATCTAATACTAAACCGACCAATTTTCTAAAAAACCCAAATTTGTCCAATTTTTTTTTTTAAACAATATACTTTAATATTAAATCATTCTTCTATCAAATTATAAATTTACTCATGAAGTTATCTTAAAATCAAAAAAATTACTCAAAATATACTTCATTATTAAATAGAAAAATTGGACATTTAAAGATCTAATATTTGGTCAATTTTACCTCTTTTTTTTGTTGTGTTGGTCCTCGAACAAATTATCATTAGACAACTTGGTCCTTTTAATTGTATTTTTTAAAAACACCAGGTCAACAATCGCCTGACTAAATTAATTGCTATAAATTCGGTACTATGTTATTCAATTGGTCAGAAACAGATATTAACTGAAATCCTGTTAAGCTAAATTTCAGTTTTTGGCTCCAAGCAATGGATTAAGTTGTTTCAGAAATATGAATTTAGCTCATCAAAATTTCGGTTTATACCTGTTCTTGACAAATTGAATAGTATAGTATTGAATTTGCACTTGTTAATCTGATCAAAAGAATACGGTTGACTATCTTTTCGATTGTTTTTTAAAAGAATATGGTTCGAATGATCAAATTGTCCAATAGTAATTTATTAGAGGATTAACATGACAAAAAAGATAGGTTAAGGACCACAATGTAAAACTGACCAAAGGTTAGACTCTTAATAAATAAAAAATATATATTATAATCTTTAAACATTACCCATACTAAAAATTATCATTTTTAAATCCCTATAAGGTAGAACTTATGAATATTAATTACAAAAAACTATAATATCATATCTTTAAATTTAACTTGAATATTATTATATTCTGAAATTATTATATCTTATATTATAGATAAAAAAAAGTTTATGATAAGAAATATAATTTTAATTTTTTATATAATATTATCGATTTAATTAAGGTTCAATTGTGATCCAATTGCGGTTGGACTATTAAACCGTGAACCAATAACTTTTTTCATTTGTATCTAGTCCAATTTTTAAAGCATTGGTTTTGGCCTTGTATGAATGTGGTTTTTAAACTAAAAATTCGACCAACTTTGAATTCAACCAACTTAGAATTCGACCTTCGACAAAATAATTCTAACCTTCCAAGGATTATTCTAACCATCGGTAGATTACTATTATTATTATTATTATATTTTAAATAATATTATATTATTAAAATTATTATTATATTTTAAATTAAATAACAATTACTAATATTATTACATTAAAATTAATTTCATTATTATTATTAAATTTTAAATAATATTATATTGTTATTAATAATAAATTTTAAATTAAATAAAAATGATTATCATCATCATCATCATTACTATTATTATTACTTTTAAATGAATTAAAATTAATATCATTATTATTATTAAATTTAAAATTACACAAAAATTAAATTATCACAATACTCTACAATGACTTAATTATACAATGTACTAAATATTATTAGTGTATAATATAATATGTATATATATAGAGAGAGAGAGGGGATTGCAGGTCTATGTTATTGTTCGAGATCTGTACTGGGATTGCTACTCTTATTTGTGGTGATCATTTACAAGAGAAGGAGGTGGCATTTGTCAATGTACGAAAACATTGAAAACTACCTACAAGGTCCAAATAATCTCTCACCAATCAGGTACTCTTACTCAGACATAAAGAAGATGACTAGCAATTTCAGTGAAAAATTGGGTGAGGGAGGCTTTGGAGTCGTTTTCAAAGGGAAGCTTTGAAGTGGTCCTCTCGTGGTAGTGAAACTATTGGGAAAATCAAAAGCTAGTGGACAAGAATTCATCAATGAAGTGCCTACCATAAGAAGGATTCACCATGTCAATGTGGTAAGATTGATTGGCTTTTGCTTTGAGGGTTCAAAACGAGCTCTAGTTTATGATTTCATGCCTAATGGTTCTCTTGAAAAGTACATATTTTAGATACGGGCTATGACATGAGAATTCTACATTTTGACATCAAACCTCACAACATTCTGCTTGATGAAAATTTCACTGCAAAAGTTTCTGATTTTGGCCTTGCAAAACTGTATCCAATTGAAGACAGTATAGTCTCTTTGACAGCATCAAGGGACACATTTGGCTTTATGGCTCCTAAACTATAACATCTACAGTTTTGGGATGCTTTAGATGGAAATGGTTGGAAAGAGGAAAAATCTTAATCCTGAGGTGGATAGCTCAAGCTAGATATACTTTCCTTCTTGGATTTATGATCAAATCAGTAAAGGGAAGAGCATTGAAACCATTGGTGATTTTGCATCCGAAGATGAAAAGATGATTGTAAAGAAGATCATATTGATGGCATTATGGTGCATATAGATGAAGCCCAACAATTGTCCCTGTCTGAGGAAAGTCATAGAAATGCTTGAGGGAGCTGTTGAACAGCTAGAGATACCTTCAAGGCCTTTTTAGACAATTAATGAATTGTCTAAGGAAGATGATGGAATCAATTCAACAGTCCCTGAGTTGCTATTGTTATGAGTAGATTTTGTTTGAATCTAAATGAATTTCAATTTAGTATGGTAAGTGATCTGTATGATCCAATATTTATTACCCTTAATTGTTACTCTATTTAAATTAGAAAAGATAAATGTGTATAGTAGAATGGTACATGAGCTGTGCTATGCATTTGTGATATGACCTTAATGAGTTTCCTTCAATAGATCAAGATTCAAGAGTACTTAAATGTAGTAGCATGATTCCCTTTTGATTTTTTTTTTTTCTCTTTCACTTTCTTCTTTGGGGACACTTGAATGAGTGGAGTGACAAGCGTATAGATTATATGTTTCAAGTTTGAATCCCAACAACACAATTCTGGATTAGCGGAATGTGGTGTTTGTCCAAACTGATCCAGATACCATTAAAAAAAATGTAAGAAAATAGATATTTTTGACATATCATAACTATATTTAAAAACTTCTTAATCTATTTAAAATGACAGTTAACCCCTTATATTGTGAGATGAAGGTAATATTATATATCTAAATAAATACTTAATTGATAAAAGATTTTTTGTTTGACTAATTAACAACGTCAATCCCCTTCAATTTAAATATAGAAATACAATTTATTGCAACTATTGTCAACTTTTATGATCAATATTCATGACCGCATAATTATTGGTCAAATAATTTTAATACTTGAACATTTCAAGTTTATCTTGTCCTTTAAATTATGTATTAACAAAACTAAATTGGTCTTCTTACGTGGAAAGAAAGGATGTTTATGTTCACTAAAAATCCATTACAATTGATAATTTTCCACGAAGAAATTTAGTAAATTCAATTAAAAAATTGAGTTAAAATGTTTGTCAACATTATTATGTAATCTTATAACTACTCTATGATTTTGATGTGAAATGTTGATCTGAATAAAAGGATTTGCTTTAATTGACCTAAATCAATAACAAACTGCATATATTCACTAATGGCGTTAAGTAGGCGAAGACTTCGTAGTCAATTCTTTTAGATATTAATAATTAATTAATTAATATTTGTTGTTCGGAAATAAATATCTCAATTTTGATTAGTAGTTCTGGTGTTGTCAGAGCCGTTCTATGCAGATTATTAAGTATAAAAGAAGCTTTTCCTTCTCTGAATTTTGGATAGCTTTTCAGCACCCGTGTTGCAGGGACATGTCCGAGAACAATTATGGTCTGTTGGTGGCAAGAAGGTTATGCTGATACAATTATTCTGAATGTGGATGGAGCCTCAAGAGGTAATCTGGGTACAGCTGCAATAGGGGATGTTGTAAGGAAGGGAAATGGTCAGTTCTTAGGAGCTTTTTCCATTTACATAGGAGAGGTAACTAATATGGTGGTTGAGCTAGAGGCTCTCTCGCAAGGGTTGAGGTTTTGTTTGAGGGAAAATTGGATGTAGGTGCGCATTCAGATGGACTCTAAAAGTATCATAGAGATGGTGAATGGGAATTTTGCAACTCCTTGGCGTATCCATCGTAAGCTTAAGGAGGTTCAAGAGACGATGGCTCTGGGTGTTTTCACTTTTTTTACATATATTCAGAGAAGGAAACAAGGTGGTAGATTTTTTGGCAAATGAGGCTTGTGATAACTTACATTGTGTCATTACACTTTATTTACTTCGCTTCGTTTATTTGCTAGAGGTCTTTGCAATTTAGATAGGCTTAAATTCCCTTCCTTTCACCGGTTGTAAGTGGATTTGTTTCCACGTTAAAAGGGTAAGGCTTTTATGTCCCCCCTCACTGTCACCAAATGGTTTTATTATCAATAAACGGATGCGCCATCATGGACGGTTAAAAAAAAAAGCTGGTTGCACTTTAATTGATGTTAAAAAAATAATAATAACAACAACAAATTAATAATACAGGAGGAGGAGTATTGTACTGGGTTTTGGGTCAAAAGGTGATTAGGGTTTTGGCTCAAGAAAAAAGATGAAGTTTGGAGAACACTTTTCTTCTGAATTTAGCCTCTAAAAAGGTCAAATTAAATATTTATTTATATCTAAGTTGGACAAAAGTGCCAAGTTCGATACTTTCGGAAAGTTCGAGTATTTGGAATTGACAAAAAAAAAAGTTTGGTGTCTAAACCAAAAAATGAGAAAGTTTAGGTGTTTCAAGGACTTTTTATCCAATATCGAACACAAAAGATTTCAACCATTTCAAGTCTAAATTGAAAGATTATTAATTATATCATAGGTCACAAAAAAAAACATAAACACAAACTATCTTAAATATCAAAATAACATGAATGAGAACAAAAATATGCAAAATGAAAGAAAAAGTAAACCAAACCAAACTACGAGAATAAAGATAGCTCAAAATACGACAAAAGAAACATATGAAACATCATGAAAGAAAACACACCCCCACACTTAGAGTTGGCATTGTCCTCAATGACAATAAAAATATATAAGAAAGATAAAAGGGAATAAAAAGGGAAGAGATATAGTCACCCTCTACGAGAGAGTTTACGAACAAGCTCCTCGCAGGAATCCAAGCATGACCCATGAGATTTTGAGTGTGCAACCAAGAAGATTGAGTTGAATCCCAAATTGTGCAAAATTTGTTTGCATTACCTCTTTGGTGGGGAGAATTATGGCATTTTGAACTTGGATTTTCCTCAACATATCTCGAGTCGAATGGCGTGGCTTAGAGGTGGAGGTTCCTGCAGAAGAATATGGGTTATCTTGATGAGGTTGCCCTTGCTCCATAGCTTCAATTTCATTTTCCTCCTGAAGTTGCTCCTCTTGAGGGTGCATGTATGAAAGGCTCTAATGGTGCCAAATAACATCACTACCACAAGAATATTTAAGATTATTCTTGGTGGCTGTGGTGCGAAGGGTCTTGGCTTTGACACCTGCATAATCATCACGAAGTATACCAAAATCTTGAAAAATAGAAGTTAGAAACAATGGATAAGAAAATGCTTTATTAGTTCCTAGAGAAGTGTGAGCAATCTCACGCATATTACAAGTTAAGATAGCAGGTAAAGAAATTCCAAGAATAGATCCTAATCCATGGAAAATGTGATAGATAAGATAGACATCAATAAGACGCATCTCATTTAGAGAAGCTTTTGGAAAAATATTATGAT
Organism: Parsonsia alboflavescens; assembly: GCA_028571225.1. Taxonomy (NCBI): domain Eukaryota; kingdom Viridiplantae; phylum Streptophyta; class Magnoliopsida; order Gentianales; family Apocynaceae; genus Parsonsia; species Parsonsia alboflavescens. Next base: position 10,863 of record JAOXNR010048505.1, on the reverse strand, counting down.
TAAGCAAGTAAACTAAGATGCGCATTCTTCCATCTAATTGTTTAATTGGGAGAGCCTTCTCTCTTTACCTACTATCATGTAGACTAGGATTAATTCATATTGTGCGTAGTTGAAATCAAATTTATCATTTGTTAACACTTTCTCGTTGTTCTATGAAGGATAATAGCCCAAATAAGGAAGATGGAATATTTGAGCAATACAGCTTTCATCAAGATGAATGTGGGTTCCACTAATAAATGTGTCACCAGTTTCTAACTCATTAGAGGATTTATTAGAAATGTTAGCATAAAACTCTTCCACGAGATTGGGATAATAAAGCCTCAACCAAGAATATAAAAGCAAGATGTAATTCCAAGTTGTTCATCCAGCGGATTATCAATTCCATGCTAAAAAATCCAAGAGTGATTAGATCTTTCCTCTAGCCATTTTGATTATTGAGAGAGGTAAAATGGGTGTGGTCATATGGGGGTGGTGGGGATGTGAAGATTCTATTCTCCTAGTTGTTCTATCCCTATTTTCTCTTCTAGGTATTTTATCAAACACTTGGTGTGCAACCAAATATGCTCAAGAAATAAGTGAAATTAACCACAAATCTGAGCTCCATAAAACACAAGAAAACCAAGACAATTCAACAAGGATTCAATCAAGCAAATTCACAACAAAATCTCCACTCCAATCAACTAATGCCCAAACGCCTCCTATCAACACAATATGTAATGTAATGACAATTAACATTAACCAAAAATAATGAACATAAAAGAGGATTGCAGAACAAATTTACCACACTTCCTAAGCAATTGGTTGAATCAAGAAGCACCCCCAATGAAGAATTTTGGTTCAAAGGGTGCGTTGAAATGTGAGAGTGAGAATTGTGAAGAGAGAGAAAGGAGAGTGAAGATTGACGACGGATTATGAAGTTAATGTAAGAAAATGCAATTTTGTATAATGATTATAGTAGATTTGGAAGAAGAATTGAGAGATGATGAGGTAGGGTTACGGTGGTTTGAGAGAGGGAGTGAGAGATACTTGAAACTAAGAATGAAAGAAGGAAAAAAAGAGAGTTTAAAATCGATTTTCAACTCTGTCCACCGCCGAATGGGAGTTGAACTCCTTTTGTTTAATTTTATATTCCAGTAGTTGTCCGGTTAAGTGTTAGGTGCGCTGTTCAATGCCGATGCTCTCCTCTAGTGCTAGATGGAATGTCTGGCGTGGCGCAACGTTCTTTTGTGGGTAGCCTCCATTTTCTTCTGTTTTTGTTCCGTTTTGCTTACTTCCTATAAAATTTAAAATGGGGTTACATCCTAAGCATATAAAAAATGTATAAATAACGACAAAATGAAAAAAATAAATTAAGAAATCTTATTCTTGAGCTGCTTCCCAAAAGCGCTTTTGGTTAATGTCGTTTGGCTGGACGTTTGAAAACCTTGAGCATTATAGTCACAAGATCCATTATAAGCACTTCCGTTTATAGTTCGTCACAAGATCCATTATAGTCATATATGAGGTTCAAAAACCATCATAGAATGGTTTGAAATGTTGTCCATTGTCCTTGAGCACTTTTCCTGTTTCAAGACTACAAACATCAACTGCACCATGTGGTAAAATGTTAGTAATAACAACCTTGACATCATTTTTCCAGGAAATAAAGTAAGTCTAGACATATAAAGCAACATCTTTTGACCAACAAAGAACTCTTTATGAGACAAGAATTTATCATGATAGATTTTTGTTTTCTCTTTGAAAATAGAAGCATTAACATAAGTATCGATCCTTATCTCTTCAAGTTCGTGAATTTGCAATTTTCTATGATGAATGCCATTACAAAATCTAATTGTATTGCTTAATAGCCCAATATGCTTTATGTTCAATTTCCACAGGTAGATGACAAGCTTTATTATAAACTAACCTATAAGGAGACTTGCCAATAAGTGTTTTAAATGCAATCATATAAACCCACCGAGCATCACCCAAACATGAACTCCAATTTTTTCTATTAGGATTGACAACTTTTTCTAGAATGGACTTAATTTCTCTATTTGAAACTTCAACTTGATTTCTTGAGGATTTCCGAAGACAGAGGGCAGAGTTTTCTTTCTCTTTTCTTTGTATTCTTTGATTTTATTAATCATGTCTTGTGAGTAGTAGTCTTTTGTTAACATGATATCTTTTAAACAAAGCTTGAACAACCCTATTGCAAAAATGAGTACCTCTATCACTTATTATAACCTTAGGGATGCCAAATCGATTAAAGATATTATCATTTATAAAATCAACCATAACTTTAGCATCATTAGGCCTTGTAGCCTTAGCTTCCACCAATTAGATGCATAGTCAATTGCAAGCAAAATGTAAAGATTACCAAAAGAAGATGGAAAAGGTCAAATGAAATCAATTACCCACAAATCAAATATTTCACAAGTAAGAACATTAGATAGGGGCATCTCATCTCTAATAGGTATGGTTCCTACTTTTTGGCATTCATTACATACTTTAACATTGAAATATGGAACTTTATTTATATTATGCCAATAAAAATCACATTCCAAAACCATATGGGCAATCATTTTTGAACCAAAATGACCTCTTACTTTATATCTATGGCAAAATGCTAAAGTAGATGCAATTTCATTATCAGGCACACAATGACAAATCATATTATCATAACAGATTTAAACAAGTAAGGATCATCCCGTACATAGTATTTAGTATCACTCTTAATCTTATATTTTTGAGCTCTTGATAGTTCAGATGGTAATTCCCTGATCACAATATAGCTAACAATATCAGCATACCAAAGAAGAAAACCATGAAACTTATATAAGTGTTCTTTAGGATGGAGTTCAGAGATTGGAAATACTTCACCTTCATAGGTCAGCCTACATAGATGATCATCTATGTAATTCTGAGCTCCTTTATTATCTTTGATCTCTATGTCAAATTCTTGAAGTAATAATATCCAACATAATAGCCTAGGCCTAGATTTTTTCTTCTTAAGGAGGTGTCTAAAAGCTGCATAACCAGAAAAAAATTATCACTTTAGTACCCAATAAATAAGAACGAAACTTTTCCAATGCAAAACAGTAGCAAATAGCTCCTTTTCCATAGTAGTGTGGTAGCATTGAGCAGCATTCAATGCCCTTGATGCATAGTAAATCACATATGGCACCTTATCCTTCCTTTGACAGAAAACAGCTCCAACTACTTTATCACTAGCATCACACAATATCTCAAAAGGCAAATCCTAGATAGGATGTTGAAAAAGAGGTGCAAAAATTAAATTTTCTTTTAAAACATGAAAAGCTTTCGTGCTAGCATCATGAGAATCAAATGGAACATCTTTTGAAGAAGTACATTCAAAGGTTGAGCAATTTTTGAAAAATCTTGTATAAACCTTCTATAAAAATCGGCATGGCCAAGAAAACCTCTTACCTCTTTTAAATTAGAAGGAAAAGGAAGAGATTTGATTACATCTACCTTTCCTTTGTCTACTTCAAGCTCTTTTACTGAAACCACGTCTATTAAAAGAATGCCTTGTTCTACCATAAAGTGACACTTTTCAAAATTGAACACAAGGTTTGATTGAACACAACTTTTAAGAATAGGGTCTAAATTCTCTAAACATGCATCAAAAGTATCTCTATAAATAGAAAAATCATCCATGAAAACTTCAATAATATTAGTTTCATAATCAAAAGATATAGACATCATACATCTTTGAAAAGTAGCAGGCGCATTGCATAATCCAAATGATATCCGTAGCTTGATCCTCAAGAGTAATTGCAATTTGAAAATATCCAGAAAAACCATCTAGAAAACAATAATGAGATCAAACTGCTAGGCGTTCTAACATTTGATTAGTGAAGCGAAGGGGAAAGTGACACTTTCGAGTAGATGCATTCAGTTTTCTCTAATCAATACAAACACTTCATCAACTTTGAATCTTAGTCGGTACCTTATCACCTTCATCAACCTCAATAACAGTTATTCCAGATTTCTTAGGAACTACATGCACGGGACTTACCCATTGAGAATCAGTTATTGGATAGATGATACCTGCATCAGGAAGCCTCAACACCTGTTATATCTTTCTTAATAGATAAAACTTTAGAGTATGTAAAATAATTTTCAAGAAAAGTACGCTTCATAGTTTCCCAATTAACAATAGATCAAGGAGGCAATTCATATAACCAGTCTCTAGCATAAGTTTTATTACCTCGTCTGTAGTTCCACCTTGTCTCAATGTAGATCAAATAACATGAAAATCTCTAAGATGTCTGTGAGGATTATCTCCAAGCATTCCCCAAAAGAAGGTAATAATTAAGTAAAGCTAGTGTGCAATTTAAAATTCTCATCAACATCAGGAGAGACAATAGCCAAAGGTTGTTTAGAAAAAGTAGGTGTAGTTAATTCCTTAATAGTGCCTCTAGCATTATTACCTCCTGCAGCTACATTATTAGCAGCAACATTATTGCCTATGGGTACGTCACTTGGGGTTACAATATTTTCTGTTGGAACTATTATACATCCAGTATTATTACCTCCATTGTTGTTACCTCCATTCCTGTCTTCCATCGAAGAAGATGATCTTGAATCACTTGAGATTTCTGAAATAGGATTTTTGTAGACTATGATATCACTCATCAACTGGGAGACTTCCTTAATATCTTGTGGAAAGAAAAAGATAAATGAAAGATTAATTTGAAAGAATTAAACTTTAATAACAATGCCCCAACAAAAAACACCAAAATTTGCTCATGAGTTGTAATGCAAAAAAAAAAAAAAAAAGCGAACTTTCCAAAACATATAGCAAGGGCAAGTAAGAGTCGATCACACAGGGAATTGGTTCTAAGTAAAAACCTTCTATTTGACGAGGTATGGAGGGATAAAATTGAAGTATTTAAAATCTACAACCTAACAGGAGAAAATTAAAAGAAATCAATGCAAAGATGAGAGTTATCAATCAGGAAAGTAGTTAACAAGAACAATTCATAGATCATGCTTTACGGAGAAAATCATCGATAATATAATTGAGCAGTTGATTTTAGAATCTCTTAGCTCTCCAATTCATATACTTTAAGTAGATTAATTCCTTCTAGCAATAAAATAAAATACTAACCTAATCAATTAAACCTAAGTCTTAGCAAAAAATAGATTTAATCAATTAAATTGCATAAAACATGAAGTCTTCAGAGTCAAATTACATAAAACAAAGTAGCCTTAATTCATATAATTTGATTCTTACAATTCTTTATCATTAAATAAAGTTGTTTGGCAAACCTAATTTAAACAATATTTACTACTAATGGATTTATCAATGTAAACGATAATATTAAACCCTAGTAATATAAGCATTCAAATCAATCTAGGTGATCAACCTAAATCAATAAATACAATTAATAAGATTAAAACAAAACATAATAACATTCTACTTCGTGTTCTTGCTAACAAATAAATCTACTCACAAGACATAATAACAATTAAAGCATAAAAAGAGTAGAAGAGAAAAGAATAAATTATATAAACTTATCGATTTTGACGAATTTCCTCTTTCTCTGGAATCCTTCTTGATAGTCCTAACTTTTGAGACTGAAATTCCCAAGCTTAGGGATGAGATCCCTAAATCTTGGTATTGAGAGCTTATGAAAGATAACTAAAGAAAGGTTATTTATAAGTCAGCTAGCCTCCTTATTTCCTAATACGAATCCTAAAACGGTTCCCAAACTATTATTAAAATCCTAATAGAAAAATAAAATAAAAATTATTAAATACTATCTATTACAGAATTGGAATCCAAATTACAAATAATTCTTCTTCTCTTGTTCCATTATGGACTTCCATCCTGCCCATGTCATGACTTGTGATGAATTTCCAATTTCGTCCTTTTTCATCTTATTCTCCACAAATTATCCTACAAACAAAAGAATAATTAATGAGAGTTAACCATTCATAAACATCACAATTAGATTAGAATAATCTCAAATACGTACATTATATTATACAAAAACTAGTCAAATTACATGCAAATCATACCCCCACACTTAAACATCTTGCTTGTCCTCTCGTAAATTTTATTCAACATATCACAACCCCTCGTCACTACAAGAAAAAAGAAAAATTTCTGGTAGACGTTTTTTGGCAGTTCAAGAACATTGTCAAGAAATTAATTTTTGTGGCAATTTTTCTCACTTTCTTGACAGACATGGAGACTGATGAGAAAAGAAGGCGTTCTTTGGCTATTTGCATTGAATTCTCTAGCTCCCAAGTCTGCCAAAGAAAAAACAAAGTGTTTTCTAACATTTTGCTTTCTTTTTTTTTTTTGGGCGATTTCAATAACTGTCAAAAAAGGTTATCAATCTCGCATCGCTTCTTAAAACTCTCATAAGTGAGTTTTTTTTTTTTCTATATAAATCATTTTTACTTCTTAAGATGAAGTAAATAATCATTAACATTATCATTAATTTGACTTTACTTTGATTAATTTAATCATTAATATAAATAATATATTTTTATAATTATTTGGATACAAAAAATTATAAATTAAAATTTTAAAAAGAAATAATAAATCATACAAAAAAAAAATTGAAATCAGTCCAATTATCTTTTTCTGGCAGCTACCAACTCCCAATAATTAAAGTCAAAAACTGCTGGAAATTTTCCGGTAGTTAAAAACTACAAAAAATTAAGTAAATAAATGCCAAAAAATTTTCGGCAAAAATACTAGTAGTTTGGCTGAACTGCCGGAAATGTACCTGGCGACCCTCAACTCGCCAGTCGTTTGGGGACTGCTGGAAAATGCCTTTTCTTTCGGTTTGAATTTCAACAGCCAGATGTTCGTTTATTTTTTTAGTGCTTCCAAAGACTCCCAAAGAAAACAATACAATACAACAAACAAACAAACACATAGTCTCATAATGTAATCTCCAAACCAAACACAAGACATGAAATCAAATTGTGCAGTCAATCATTTTCCCTTCTTCACCAAACATAAATCCAATTAAAAAGAATAAGTACATAAAAGTGTGTGGCAATTTCACATAATTTATTTAATCGTATAAGATATTCCTATTCTTGATGTTCTAAGTAGTGGATTTGTCTTCACTTACATTTGAGAATTTTATTCTTTTTCTTGTTTCTAACAAACTGGTAGGGGTTTGTCAAAATCCCCACCTTCACAATAGATTTTAAAAATAAAAAATAAAAAATCGTAAAAGACATTGAATAATATTCAATTACTTTTAAAAATTTTTTTTTAATATAAACAGTCTAAAGACTTGGGGTTAGGTACACCCCTACCTATTTATTGATTTGAAAGTATAGAAGGGCATAAAATGCCTTACACAACACTAAGCAATTGGTAGAAATCACCTTTTAGAACAAATTTAAAATAGAAGCTTATGAAGTAAACTATCCAAAATGGGCAAAGGATATGCCTTTTTGACTACTGCTGATTTCTTGGGAATGGACAAACACACACCGAGCCACCCAGATTTCGTAGCAAATGACCAACGGAAGGAGTCTTGCCCCAGCCCCAGCTGATTTCTTTTTATCTGCTGCTGCTGCCGCTGATTTTGCTGATCAATTTCCACCTATTCCAACAGGAATACAAATTTTCACTAATAACACAGTAATGGATGGCAGTGGGAGAAAATTAAACTCAAGTTTTCCACTCTGAAAGCTCAAGTTGTTCGAGAGTGGTAGAATTTAGATCGAGCACTGCACTAGGCACTCATGCAGAATTTATATATATATATATATATATATATATATATATATATAAAATCGAAACAACACTGTATAAAGAAGAAGACTTCGTCAGTCAACGCCTTGTGAAGAGGGTTTCTTGACTTGTAAACGGGCCTTCACATTCAAATTCCATGGACTGACAAAGAAAGGTCTGTATTTACTTTTTGGAAGGAATGATGAGAAGTCTCGATCAGACACAAGGTCATTTTAGTACGCAGGAAGTAAAGTCTTCTTCCTTCGACACTACTAGTAAGTTTACTGACACTCATTTTGTTAACATGAACGTAATACTTTTTTTTTCACTCATTTTAACAGTTGGTTTTTTTTTCTTCTTCTTCAATGTTTTAAAAAATAAGAAAGAAAAAAGAGAGCATTTTATAGGTAATTAGGTTAGTTTTCTGACAGTCTTTTTTAGATAGGGTTTAATGGTTAGATCACTGTAAGTATCAAATAGAATACAAATTTTCAATAATAAAACGGTAATGGATGGCGGTGGGAGCCAATTAAACACCAGTTCTCCACTCTAAAGAGTGATTGAATTTAAGTTTTCCACTCATACAGAATTTATATATTATTATCAGAACAACAATCTATAAACAAGAAGACTTCATCAGTCAACGCCTAGTGAAGAGGGTTTCTTGACTTTGAATCGGGCCATCACATTCAAAATTCATGTGAATTGATTTTTTGTGAGAAAATTGTTAAAAATAATAACAACACTCAATAATTGTTAGGAAGACGACTTTTTGTGAGAACATTGATTCTGCCTTTCTTGTTGATACTGCACTACTTTAGTAAGCAAACAAAGCAAGTAACTACTGACTAAAAATATAAAATTATAATACACTTAACGGTATCAATTTCTCAATAAATTTTTTAACTAATTTAAAAAATTTGACATTCATTTTTAAAAAATTCAAAATGAAAATATGACATTCAATTTCAGATCGAGGGACAATATATACAATACTATCCACAATAATTAGAGTAATAGCATAAAAATAGACTAAAAAGTCTTTTCCCCATAGAATAAGAAATAGGACAAAATATCCTTGTTATTCGTAAGGTATGAAAAGAGTTATTACTTAAGTCAAAGGGTATCTTCTTTCTTTCTCTCTTTTAGCTTTTCCCTTCCTCTCTTTTACATTCCTACACATGCATTCATGGACTCACAAAGTAACTATCCATTAAAAAACATAACGCCACTGCCGAAAAGGAAATATGGCCCCACCACTCAGCATAGTGTTTTTTTATTGCCTATGCTAACAAAAATCTAAATTCAAGCCATTCTCATCCAAACAATTCCCTACTAAATCCAAGACCATTGTGCATGGTGTGCATGAAAGCTCTAAGGATTCATCTGGTTCATTAAGTTCTTCGGAATCATTAATCCTTTGTAAATCACATAGACGTAGGTGCATTTTTTGTTCAAATTGTCTTGTTCCCATTTTCACGGAAGTAAGGCTCATTATGTCCCTCTTAAATTGTTTTTCAATTTATTTTGTTTAATAAACGGGTTGGGTCTACCAAATCCCCCACCATCGAATGTGGGGTCTTTGAGTTAAAAAAAAGAAAAAAAGATTACTCTATGATGCAATAAACAGTTAAACAGGAAAAGAACTGGATATTGTAAAAACACACAAATTTTCAGTTTAACGACTAAAATTCGACGACAAAAGTCGAAAAAAATCACATTGTAAAAGCCTCTCTATAATTGAAGACAAAACAAGATATTTATAATCTAAAATCTATCCTAAATCTAATTGAAAATTCAAAAGCCCTAAAACCATAAAAAGCTCATTCTGAGCTCGGGCCTTGCATCATTCTCCCTAACTAGGAAAAGATTCGTCCGCGAATCTGACTCATCGTCACCAGCTATGTTTCTACTAGTACTTTTGACCCAAAAGAACTCTAATTAAAATAAATAAAAATAAAATAAAACCTAATAACAGGAACTCTAGAAAAATCGTAACATTTAGTTCGGATGAACAGTAAAAATAGTGAACAGTGAACATGAGCAGTAACCGAGAAACAGTGCCACAGGAACAGTACGGTGAACAAAATGATGACAACCGTTTCGGAAAACTCAAACTTTGGATTTTATTTTTTTAATGATCTTTCGATCTGCCTGCTCACCTAATCGGAAACCTTGATTTTCATGCCGAGATTCTGGAAGGAAGATTGTCTATCAGGTCATTCTGCTCAATTACGCCCCTGGTTCAAAATCCCAAACGGATTGACGCTTACCCCTCATCTTCGGATTCAATCTCTAATTACACCCCTTCCTTAGTATGAATGTCCAATCTAGCCTGCGCCAGTTGCCTCTCCAAGTTTTGGATCCGCCTTCTCTGTGCTTCGTTTTCGCTTTCTCGTAGGTCTCGTTGACGAGGCTATTCGTCTTCCTCAGTAACGACTCCACGTCGCCTTCCAGCACGATGTCATCCATGATCAACACGATTCTGTTCAGCTATTGGTTTCAGCAACGTGTGTCTCTGATACCAACCGATGTAATAAACAGGAACGAATAAATGGCTAAATAGGAAAAGAACTGGATATTGTGAAAAGACATAAGTTTTCAGTTTAACGACCAAAAGTCGAAAAAATCACGTTGTAAAAGCCTCTCTATGACTGAAAACAAAACGAGATATTTATAACTTAAAATCTATCCTAAACCTAATTGAAAATTAAAAAGCCCTAAAACCATAAAAAGGCCATTCTGAGCTCGAGCCTTGAGTCACTCTGAAAATTTGAAGGAGTTAAAGCATCTCTGCTTTCATTCGGAATATCCACCCAAATACATCTATAACAATCATGAAGCAAAAAAAAATCTTGCAAGAACCCAAAGGAGAAGTGTTTATAATATTGTTTACAATCATAAAGCCAATTAAAATCTCACAAGAATTATAAACCTTAAACAAAACATGCAATTGTAAAGCCAGAAACTGACTTCAGCTATGAAGGAAAAATTATTCAGGAATACATACACTATATATATATATAGAGGAATGTTAGTGTGTACACCTGTCAATTTGGGCCTGGGTCCATGGGGACCCATGGGCCCCCTTCACATATGGGCTAGGCTGGATACAAAATATTTTTATGTGGGCTTTAAGGGGCTAG
>JAOXNR010048494.1:0-18279 GCA_028571225.1 Parsonsia alboflavescens | reverse complement strand
TCGAACTCCTTATGTGAGAGAAAATTTTTTTAAAAATCCTGGGACTCCGGATCCGTTTCCTAGTGGATTCGGGATCCAGTTCCCTTCAAATACAACTTAAAACGCAAAAGAAAGGAAACAAAACGCAGAAGAACGGCTTCAACAGAAACAGGTCGCGACTGGATCCGGCGTCGGCTGCTGCACCGGATGTCCTATGGAATTTCCTTGAAATGCTGCTTGGTTTGATCCCATGCCGGATGGGCTGATCAGGCCCCAAATGGGCTGCACGTTTCCAGCTTGGTTTCTTCTCCATTTGCTCTTTGTTCCATGCTTGTTTCCTGCCTAGGTCCATCTTCATTCAAAGCTACCTTAGGCTTCCCAACTCCTTCCTCAAGGCTTTGAACCTCCCATAAGTTGTACTCCAAGTTCATCCCCTTCGATCATGGCTTCAAAGTTGAACCGTTCCTCTTTGTTTTGAACAAATATCATCAACGCCTTCTTCATCTTTGACACCCTCGTCCTTGTGATTGGCCCCGGTGAAATTGATGATGCCTGTTCTCCATCATTCAGGAGCAGGGTGACGGCATGGTGGCAAGTTAAAAAGTATCAGACACATCAAGACGGGTTGCCTCGGATTGAAACCTGGAATGAGTTGCAGCGGGAGATGAGTCAAGAATTCTTACTTTTGAATTATTGACAAACACTCTATGGAGAATTGCAGGGGTTAATTCAAGGAGCGAAGAGTGTGGACGACTACACATTGGAATTCTATAACCTTGTTTCTCGAAATCAATTGTGAGAAATAAAAGAACCGCTGGTGGCGAATTACATTCATGGTTTGAGGTTACCATTACGTGATGCACTTCAAGTTCATACTATTTTGAGAGTGATGGATGCTCAGTTAAAGGCTAAAGCCATGGAGAAAACTTTGAACACACGGCGGCCTCCAACTGGTCGAATTGGTCCAACTCCCCCTGTATGGATTGTCCCGTACATCACAGTCCTCATCAAGTGTAGCAGCGGTGCCAAGGGTGGCTTCCATAGCAACACCACTTTCGACAAGAATTGGAGTTCCAGCGGCCAATCCTCCCTCAAACAAGGCCTCCAGTCGGTGTCATAGATGCCAATCGATAGGACACTATGCCAACGAATGCTCGACGTTAAGATTGCATCTGTATATGGGAGATACACATGAAGAGAGTGACTCGACTTTGTGGTTCGACCAACAGGACACCGAAGGAGAGATGGAAGTTGTCAACCCTGAGGATGTGCAAGGGGAGAGTTTGACAATGAGATGAATCTGTTTGGCACCCAGGAATCACGAGGATTAGAGAAGAAGAGATATCTTCACAACGCGTTGCACGATTGGAGGCAAGAGTTATCGAGTGATCATAGATTCTGGTAGTTGGGAGAATGTCATCTCCGAGGAAGTTAGGACTGACTACAGAGCCACATCCTCACCCTTGTTGACTTGGTTGGGTAAGCAATGCCAATGAAATTCGGGTAGACCAATAGTGTAAAGTGCAGATGAGCATCAGTTCGAATTATTCAGTAACGATTTGGGCTGATGTTGTGCCAATGGATATGTCACACTTGATTCTTGGACGACCATGGCTGTTTGATAACAATGCCGTCTATGATGGTCATAATTACATGTATACCATTGGGATAGGCCGCAAGGGCGAAAGTCCTTCCGGTAAATTAGCCGGAAGAACATCCTTATAGTTCTCCAATGCCGGTTGAATAGCATCTGAAACATCTCCACAACTATTTGCCGAAACCAAGCAATGTGCGACCAATGCAAAACAAACATCCTGTTCCCTAACTAACTTCTCAAATTCGGCACTAAGCACATAGATGACTATTTTCTTCTCCCCTACATTGCTCTCCTACAACGGCTTCAATAAATGTTGGGTATTGAAGGATAGGTTAACCCAAGTTCCTTTATTGCAATTGCCAAATTTGGAAGACCTATTTGAAGTTGAATGAAATGCTTCAAAGGTTGGAATAGGGGCGGTTCTTTATTAGATTGGACGACTTGTGGAGTACTACAGTAAGAAGCTTGGTGGTTTGAAACTGAATTACTCAGTGTACGACTTGAAGTTATATGCACTTGTCAAGACACTTCAGTTTTGGAGGCATTGCTTGATTCAGCGGGAGTTCATTCTCTACTCTGATCATGAGTCCCTAAAGTTTCTGCAGGGATAGCACAAGCTTAGTGCTCAACATGCTAAATGGGTAGAGCAACTACAGAAGTTTTTGTTCTCGATTCGTCACAAGTCGGGTGTGACCAACCGAGTTGCAGATGCTTTAAGCCAACGACTTGCATTGATTTCAGTAATGCATGCTTACACGCTTGGTTTTGAACAAATCCTAAAATCGTTGAAGGAGGATGACTTCTTTGGCTGAGTGATGGAAGACGTCAATCATGGGAGCGCCTCGATTATGTACTTCATGACAAGTATCTTTTTCGTAGCAATTGCCTTGGTGTTCCTTCAACTTCTTTGCTTTTATTGATTATATAGGAGTTCCATGAGCAAGGACATTTTGGTAAGGATAAGACGATGGCACTGGTCCAAGAGAGGTTTTATTGGTCGAGTATAGATCAGGATGTTCGGACCTATGTGAAGAGGTGTCGTGTTTGTGCTCAGGCGAAAGGAAGTGAATCGTCCCAAGGGTTATACCAATCATTACTGGTTCCCAAGGCACCCTGGAGTGATGTGTCGCTGGATTTTGTTGTGGGATTGCCAAGGACTTCTCATGGCAATGACAGCGTGATGGTAGTCGTGGACAGATTTAATAAGATGGCAATATTCATGGCTTGCAAGACTACCATGGATGCCTCTCGATGTGCTACCTTGTATTTTGATGCTATGGTGAGACATTTCGATTTGCTATTATCGATAGTTTCTAATCGTGATTCACTCTTCATGAGTCACTTCTAGCATGAATTGTGGAAGAGGATGGGCACAAAGTTGAAGTTCTCCAGTCCCTACCATCCCCAGACAGATGGACAAACGGAAGTTGTCAACTGTAGCTTGGGAAACATGTTGAGTGCCCAGGTAAAAGCTCTTGGTTTATAGGATACCTTGCTGCCCAATATTGAGTTCGAGTTTAATAGTAAGTGTCAATTGGTCGGCGGGTTACGCACCATTCTAGATTGTCTATGGCTTCATGCCTCGTGGGCCGTTCGATCTTTTGTCGATTGAAACTCCTGACTCTAGGTTCAGGAAAGTGGATAATCGGATGGAAGAATTGACATCGCTCCATGCTAAGGTAAAAGCTGTGTTGGAGAAAACTTACTCCAAATATAAAGCTGCAGCTGATCGTCATCTACGGGAGGTTCAGTTCGAAGTGGATGGATCTTGTGTGGGTATATATGAGCTGAGATAAGTATCCGATGGGGGAGTATAACAAATTGAAGCCACGAAAGATTGGTCCATGCCAGGTACTTGAAAAGGTGGGTTCCAACGCTTACCGTGTGGAGTTGCCCGATGGGATATTCATCACCAACGTGTTTAATGTTAAGCATTTGTGCCCGGTTCATGCAGACCTTTTGAGCTTGTGGACAAGCTCTTCTAAAGAGGGGGAGTCTGATGCAGGAGTGGACGGTGCGAGTCAATGTGAGCAAGAGCGGGCTGATCCGACCAAGAAAACAGAGCTACGAGTGCCAAGGTGTTCAGCGAGGATTAGAGATATGGCTTAGAAATAGAGGGGCTCGGACGTAGGGCCTTGAGGACCTTTCAGACCTTTTACCATTTTTTGAGATATTTTTAGGTTTAGGGGTATTTTCTTGTTTTTGATTGTTTTTTTTTTTTTTTAATTTTCGTTTCCGATTAAGTTTAGTTTTCATGGAGGCTTCTTTAATGTTGTTTCGGCTAGACAACTTTTAGGCAGATTGAATATACAGAAAATTCTCAATTATCTTGTTTTTTTTTTTTTTTGGCTATTTCCTTGGAGTTTCTTGAAAACTTAATCATTGGTGATTATAATCGCATAATGACAAAAATTCAATTGTTGTTTTTCATGATATTGAAGACTAAGAGCGATTCTAATTGCATCTTCGTCACTTAACTCCTTTTAATTTTTTTTAGAAAAATTGCTATAAAAAAATCATTTTCAAGTTTTAAAATTATATTAAGTACTTTTAGGGTTTTTAATTTATAAAATTTATTTTTTAAAAAAAATTAAGTCTGTATTGAAATTTTTATCGATTGTTTACTATAACTAATTAATTGTGCTTTCTATAACATTTCTCTTTATAATGATGATTAACAAGAGTATCTCAAACATTTAACGGTTTTGAATAGTTTAAAATTATTTCATTTGTCTCGCAATATGAATTATTTTATAATTTTTAATGCATGATTATGATTTTTTTTTAATTTTTAACACCAATTAATAATCTCCTCCATTAAATGAAAAAGAAAAAATGATATTTTTTACATAACATAATTATATTTAAAAGTTTTTTATCTATGTAAAATGACTATTTTATTATAGGATAAAAGTAAAGGTGAGACTCCATTTGAATCATCATGTAGGTAAGTAGATTATTTTAAATATTTAAATTTGTTTCGTATTATAGATGGAGTTTATCCTTATAGTTTTTTTATTATTATTTTTATTACTTTTAACATAATTATATTTAAACAATATATTAGTACAAGTGAAATGATATTTAAGTCCCTAGATGGGGGACATATTCGGACAGAGGGCTTGATGTGCCAGAGATAGACGGGAGAGAACAATTTAAGGAGACTTGGCCTTGGATTTAAACAAATAGAGAGAGTAAAGGGATTGGCCAAGGACGGTTAACTAGAAGTCTCCTTAATAATTAAAGGCGAATTAATTCTGGGCTATGGAAATTCAATACTTCCTCTCTTTATTTTTAAAAGTCTTTGAGGTTTTGAAACACATGTCAAGATAATGATTGTTTAAATAATTAATATTTATTTTTGATTAAAATATTTATTATAATAAATAATGTTTATATAAATTTAATATTAATATTTAATGTGATTATGTCATTAGAAATTTTTTATTAAATACTTATTAGAAAATAAAAATATTTTTTAAAAAATATAAAATAATTTTTATTTTAAAATAAAGTTGATTAACTGAAACAATTAATAAAGGAAAGAGGAGTAATAAATTTCATTTCAGTCATTCAAAAGGCAAGGTTGAATGATGTCGATGATGGATGACGACCATGCTGATCTCCACACATACATCAAAACGGGGCACCAAAAAGGATTACTGTGGGAGAATTCGGGTCAAACTCGTGATTGCAAATTTACTCGATTCGCGATTCCACGGAGGTGTCATTATCACTGCGACGGTGCGAGGACCATTTTCTTCAAAAGGAAAATCATTAAATAAGGATTTCATATCTTACACTTTTTTATTACATGTAAATAAAAAAAAATGTTTCAATTCATACCTTATGTCACTATATTAATTTTCGTCAAACTTATCATTAAATTATACCTTGGAGCGCACATTAACACGCGTTTCGGAGTGCGCTTAACAAAATCGATATTTATATATTTATATATTTAAAATTAAAGAGTCAATAAAATACAAATATTCTAATAAGTTTTAGTGAAATTTTAAATTAAAAATTATCATTCATGAATATTATAATAGATTAATTATAAATATTTCTTATATAGAAAAATGAAATAGTCAAAAGTAATAGATAAATAAGAAAATTTAAAAAAAAATTGAAAAATCCCGATACTTCCAAATCACAAAAACATGTAATTTGGAGCATCCTCATGAATTGACATGTAACATATAAACAGATATTTCTGATTTTATATGTTATAATAGATTAAAACATAAAAAATAAATGTTCAAGTTACTAAAATGAGATTAAGTTTAATTATAATAACAAACAAATTTTACTCAATTGGTAAAACAGATCCACGTGAGATTGGCAACTTTTGTAAAAGACTTGTAAAAAAAATTCTAGTGATCCCATTAAAAAAAAAACCTATTTAATTCGTTTTTATAATTATTTTCATACGAAAAATAAATTTTAAAAAATAAAAACATTTCATTAACGAAACTGCACACATCCTGTTGATCTAATTTAATACGTTGAATTTTTATAATTTATCTTTTAAATAAAGAAAACAAAATAGAAATTATTTATAAATACACACCAAAACAAGTATATGGAATTTTTGCTTTACCTTTCTTATTTTACTTTTCTTAAAAAAAAGGAAAGAAAAGAAAAACTCTAATTTTTTAATATAAATAATATTTTATATTTTTACCCAATAAGTATTGTTTTTTAAGTTTTGAGGTATTATTATTATAAAAAAAAAAATGTTGAGCTTATTTTATTAACATAAATATGGTCCAGATTTAACTAACCCATTTTCTATTTTGAATCATTCGAAATTGAATAATCTATTTCGTAAATTAGTTAAAATTTTATTAAGAAAATGACACTACAATGTTATAATGAACGAAGTTAAACTCTTTTTTTAAATACTTAAATATCAAAATGGGACATTCAATTTTGAACTTAGATAATATTATTTAATTAATCTTTCTAAACAAATCAATCTTTTGCTTTGAAAAATTATTTTCTTGTTTTAATACTCCTACCAAATTGATATTGAAAAGAGTAAATCCCCATTTTAGTCCTTGCTCTTTTACACTCTAGCCATGTAAGTTCTCTTTCTTTTTCTTTTTGTTTAACATTTTTTTAAGTCCCCTATCTATTTTATTTAAATCAACTATATCTCTAAACTTTTATTATACCATTTAAAATTCTTAATCATTTTTTGATTGGAAAGTTAGGTTCTCGATCTTTTTACGGGTGGCTAAGAAAGTCCCTCTTGATTGAAAAATAAATTTTAGAGCAAAACGATATGCTGAATATTCATTTTGATCAAATAAATTGATAATAGGGAAGTCATTTCATTATTCCTTTTCATTCTTCACAGTTCCTTTACATTATTTGTGCCATTGTGGTATTTTTGAAATGCCTATGAACCTTGTATTCTTACTTTTTAATTAGTTGCTCACCCCACAAATCGATTTCTACTGTACGATACAGAAATCTATGGATTTTTAAAGATTTCAAAAGTGTTTTCAACATTGTATTTATTTATGTTTTAAAGAAGGAAAATGAACAGTGAAATGACTTCCCTATCTCTAGTTTCTTTGACTAAAATGAATGTTCAGTGTATCATCTCAATTTATAACAAATTCCAGGCAAGAAGGATTTTGTTGGCCACCCGTAAAAAAATCAGGGACCTAATTTTCCAACGAAAAAATGATTAAGAATTTTAAATGATACAATAAAATTTTGGGATTTAATTGGTTTAAATAAAAAATAAAGATTAAAAAAAAGAAAAAAAGAACTTATATGATAAAAGTATAAAATAACAGAAACTAAAATAGGGATTTACTCAGATTGAAAATTTGAAACATTGTGCATCCCAGTGTAACAAAGTAAATAACATCCATTATTTGGTTAGTGATAGACTATCTCAAGTCTCACTAACTTCTCGATTTACAAACATCACGTGGTTTAGAGGCGACAACGTGTGAAATTCACTATTTTTATTTTTTTGTAAATAGCGTCCGTTGTTTCGCTCTATACTTGTTTAGCCCATTCCTACAATGTGGCCCAACCAAGACAATTAGGCCCAAATTTTGTCATTTTCTTTTAAAATTGGATCAAAATAAAAATTAAGTCCAAGATGAAAAAAAATTATTGAATCAGTGAACATCTATGTTATTTCTCAACCCACATCTTTAAATTCTACATGAAATCCAATCTTATCGGTGGGATTTAAGCTTGCTTGGTTGGATCTTTGCACTTCATCTATTGAATTATCTACAAAAGGAACTAAAAAATTCGAATATGATTAATTATAAAGTGATTAGCTAGGTTTATGGCTTGTTCCTGGTTATTTTCACTAAAAAAAATATTTTATATATAAAAGAATTATTTTTTTAATTAAACTTGACATTGAAACAATCCTATATATACTATACATTTTCAGAGTTTATGGTGAGTTCACAAATGTAACATTAGTAACAAAGATTTTAAAGATTTAATAAAATTTCATTCGTCTTGTGGACCTTTTAATCATAAGGCTATTTTATAGATCAAGGCTTTATCTAAAACTTATTTAGTTTATAATAATACGTGATTTACAGGTTATAATACGAGGAGATTTATTAATTTTTAGAAGGAGTTCAGTAATATTTTCACTGTTAGTATGTTGTAATTTGATTTTCATTAAATGAGAGTAATTATTAGAAACAATACTCGTCAGTCGTCACAATAATAACTACCCATGTAAATTGTCTTGGATGGACTTACTGGTACAATACTACTACCGACTACAGTGTGTTGTTATTAAAGCAAATCATTATAATTGATTTTCAAACATCTTATAATTGTCCAGTTATAGTGGATACCTATTAAAATTTTTATTGTAGGACTTAACTCCTTTTATTTTATTTTTTTTTAAATCTTCTATAAAATTTTTTTTTTTAAGTTTTAAAATTATATCAAGTATTTTTAGGGTTTTTAATTTATAAAATTTATTTTTTAAAAAATAAATTAAGTCTCTATTAAAATTTTTATCGTTTGCCTGTTATAACTAAGTGGTCGTGCATTCTATAGCATTTATCTTTATAATGATGATTAACAAGAGTATCTCAAACATTTAACAGTTTTGATTATGCATTTATGGTTAAATAAATTTTAAAAATTCCATCCATAATTAGTAAAAAGCATTAAACAAAAGAAAGTGTTTTTTTTTTTTTTCCTTTTATTTTTCTCCATGAGTCACGTGCTAAAATAGAAACTTCGGATGAAAAAAAAATTGACTTCAGCCGTCGTACTGGTAAAGTGTTGACCGCAGAGGTTTCAACCATCTCTGACGGACTCTGATTACACAGAAATCGAAAAATCCGACAAAACAGAAAAATGAGAGAGAAAGTGAATTCTCGGCCCTCTTTGGCTGCGTTGCTTTCTTCCCTAATTTCCCAACTCCTATTGCTTGTTCTTCTGCTCTTCCCGTCCTCTGACCCAAATCCTTTTCTCAGTTCTTTTTCTTCCACTTCCCCGCAGTTCCTTTTCCCTCTTCTCCACCATTTTCTCTCCACCTCCGAGATTGCCGCAGCCATTTCTATACTCCCATTTTCAAGAAAGCGGAAGCGGGCCCATGTCAGGGATTCAGTCGCCGTTGACGATGACGACGTCCCTCCAAGACCTGGCTCGGTTATATCCAAGAGTCCAGACTCGTTTAAGCAGTTTTTTAGGATGAATTCCTCCACCTTCGAGTGGCTCTGTGGCCTTCTCGAACCGTTGCTCGAGTGCCGGGACCCGGTTGATTCGCCTCTCAATCTTCCCGCTGAGACCCGACTAGGAATTGGTCTTTTTCGGCTTGCCACTGGCTCCGATTACCCCGAAATATCGCGGCGGTTCAGAGTTTCGGAACTGATTTCGAAATTCTGTGTCAAACAGTTGTGCCGTGTTCTCTGTACCAATTACAGATTCTGGGTTGGGTTCCCGTGTGCGGACGATCTCCATTCTGCTTCAGCCGATTTCGAAAAGCAATGCGGTTTGCCCAATTGTTGTGGAATTATTTATTGTGCTAGATTCAAGATCAGAGTACGCAGAGGGTCTAATTCAATTCTCGAAGAAACGTTTACAGAAGATACTATAGCTGCTCAAATTGTGGTCGATGCATCATCAAGAATTCTAAGCATTACTGCTGGCTTTCGCGGAAACAAAAGTGACCATGTGGTTTTAAAATCATCAGCCTTGTGTAAGGATGTCGAAGAGGGACTTTTGTTGAATACGCGAACTATTTTGGTCAACGGTGTGGCAGTACCGCAATACTTGGTCGGAGGTAAGGAGTATCCTTTGCTTCCTTGGTTACTGATTCCCTTTGTTGAGCCTACGGAAGGGTCTTCTGAAAAGAATTTCAATAACGTGCTTAGAATTATGAGCATTCCGATGCTTAAAACCGTTGGAAGTTTGAGGAATTGGGGCATTCTGAATGGCCCGATTGATGCTGATTTCAAGGCTGCAGTAGCTTATGTTGGTTCTTGTTCTATACTTCACAACATGTTACTTACAAGAGAGGATTTTTCTGCCTTTTGTGATGAACCTAGTGATTCGATATTGCCTGATCAAGGCTTCCATTGCAGTCAACAGGAAGATTTAAGTGATAAGGCCTCTAGTATAAGGAGTGCATTGGTCACGACGACAAGAGAATTTAATAACCAGGATAATTAATGAGGATATGAATGACTTAGTTCTGTTGCAGTTGCAAGGCTTTTCCTCACCCTGAAGTTTAAAGAAATGGCTGCAGTTCAACTGCCACAAACAATTTTGAACAAGGTTAACTGAGCATTTTATTCATTGATTATAATTTTTCCTGCTTTTATATTCTGGAAGATCACTCTTATGTAAATAAAAATAGATTTTCTAGCCAGTTATTTTTTAATTTTTTTCTTTAAATGTAGCTAGTTCCCTGTTAATGCATTTGTAGGTTTCCTTCAAGATTCAATTTCCTGAATGTAAATAATAACTATTGATCTTATCAATATATGATGCAAATAATTGCCAAGTTTTTTCATTTAATTACTGCAACAAAAATTTCTAATGTGAATGAGAAGTCTTCAGTTAATGTTTATGCTATTCATCCGAAAAGAGAATGCAGATTTTTTTTTTGTCATTATCTCCTTTTTTGCAAGTATCAAACAGGGAAAATACTCAGGCAAGTTTAACTTTGTCATAGTTATATCATTAATGAGTGAGACAAGTTGAGCCAGTGTCCTAAATTTATTGGAATAGACATGGAGTATGCTTGTTGATTGACCTTGCAAGAAGTCTCAGGTATCATCTCCCTTTTTGAAGATGTTCTCAAGAACTGAGGTATGTAAAATATTGCTATTGAGGTGATGTTCTCAGTAACTGAGATATGTAATATATAGCTATTGGCTTCAACCTGGTTCAAGACTCAGAGGACCGGTATGATTACTTTCCTTCTAAGTATTGTCTAGATGCCATTCAGTGGATAATGAGCACTAAAACTTAACAAATAACATTCAGCGAATTCCAATATTCAGAGAATGCAGAACTTTTCCTAGCACAAAAAACACATTACTGATGAATTGATGGGGAGATTCCGGAGATATGGTTTCAGTGAAAAGGGAAAACTTTAGGAAATGAAAGAGAAAAAGGAAAGGGTGAAGGAAACTTGCTGCATCAAGAAATGGGCCAATAGACACCATAAGTGTGTGCTTATATTTCATGCTGAAAATCTAGGTGTTCTTTGTGAAGTAGGAAGCTTTAACACTGGATATATTTTTTTCCTAATCTCCGGAAGGGGTGTTTTACAACAGTACTGATATTAATATTCAATTAGGTAGCATGCAATCTTGCATTGGTGGCCACTGTTTCTTTATAATTCTTATCATATGGAAACTTTTTTTCCTCTTTTTAATTCTATTACCATCTCTCTCTCTTGTTTTTCCTTGTCAATTCTCGACCTTACGGTCCACCTGGTGAACTCTGACTGGTAACCAGGCAGATTAAATTTGTTCCGCATTTGCAAAGGATAATGGAAGCACCAAATGTGTTAATTCTCATGAGTTGTGAAAATAGAAAAGGAGCACTTAATATCTTACTGTTGCACATCTGATTTTGATTACTTTTATATGGTCATTTTGATAGTTTCAACAAGGACTTCTGAATTGTCCCTCAAACACATTATTACTATGATGAAAGAAAGAAACTGTAAATTGAGAGGTCTGATATTGCCTATGTGGTCTATTAGTGTGATACACATTTCTGTTTCTATTTTATGATCTAAATTATGTATTTACATAAATATAAAAATGTTTCTGGTCAGAATAAACTCTCTCTCTCTATATATAAAACTAAAATTTGGACCTGTGGCATTGGGAAGTGGTTGTATATTGTGCATGCTGCTGTTGTTTATGATCAGGAGAGGTAGGAGTTGCAGCATCAGGAAGTCCCTTGTAATTTGCCTCTATTAGAATTAGGCCCTAGCATTGAAACAGAGGCTGAAGATATTCAATATTCCAAGCAATTGCAATCAATTTCTTGAATGGTCCGATGTAATATGCCTCCATTAGAATTAGGCCCTAATATTGAAACAGCAGCTGAAGATATTCAATATTCCAAGCAATTGCAGTCAATTTCTTGAATGGTCATTGGCAATGACTTGCCACTTCTGAAAGTTCTGGGACATGAACATGCATTAGCTGCAAAATAGTGAGTAGCCAACTTTTTTTTTTTGACAAACAGACTTTTGTTAGATGCCAAGGGATTCTATGATTTCGCGTTTTTGTTTTCCCCAATCTATCTTCAATGTCTCTTAGGCTAAGCTGTTTCTTCATGCATATTCTTTCTTTCTTGTTCTGATCCTAGATGACGAGCAATTGTTCACATGGTTGTATGAGGGGAGGGGACTGAAGTACATGGATATACTTGATTGTGTTATTGCAAGACATTTACTGATTGATTGAGAGTGAAACTAAAACAGAAGGTTGCATCAGTTTTTCTTTGAACTTTCTGTAGCCTAGTAATCATCTCCATCAAGAGGATCCTCCATCGTAAAAATATCTGATATATTTCAATAATCAATGCTCATAGAGGAAGTGCAGGAACCATTTGATGCAATTGAAGGTTTTCTATTTTCTTGCTTCTTGTGCCTCCTATTTGTCTGTGATAAGGACTGTCATTTTTCCTGGCAATTCTATAACTTCTGTCGTCCATCTTCTGGAGTAGTTTGACTGTGATAGAAAGTCCAATGCAAAATCAGAACTTATTTGCTACTCTATTCTGGCGATCCATCATGGAATCATATAAAGGTATGTTTATTCACTGTTGTAATCTGGATGCGGATAGTTCCTTCTTGTTCGAATTATTCACTTTAATATATCTTTGATCTAAGCCCTTACCTCCACATAGTTATTTATCCTCATTTTGTGAATTGCACTTTTTATTCAGTTCCAAATCTTCTAGTATACAATTTGTGTGATGTTCTCTAGTAGATTTTAAAATACTTTTTTTTTTTTTTTTTACACATATTAAATTTTTATTGATATATTAAAAGGTATGAAGTAAATGTGCATTAGAAGTTCTGTTCGCATATTCAAGTATTGGAGAAAGTATTTTGAAGGGGAAAAAAAAAGGGTCGATATGTTTTTCACATTCAGCATTTAAAATGTAATTTATTTGTATACACATATCTTCAAAGCCATTAACGCGTTGTTGTTAGTCGGATTTGCATATTTCTCCTCTTGTCAGAACATTTGGCATTGTATATATTTTAAAATAGGTAATTTTAATTTTTTTAATTGTATTTCTTCTATTTGAAATCAATGTTTTATTTTGATTTTGATAAATTTTATTAAAAAAAAAGACTTAATTCTTTTTGTAAGAGTTTTATTAATTTATTAAATGAGACATTCCATTTAGGATGGAGGGAGAATTTACTTTTTAATTTAACAAATATGATTTAAATTTTTTAGGCAAATTGTTAATTTTCATTTATAAACTTTTTTATGTCTTTCAAGATAGGTCTTTAATTTTTTTTAAAAAAACTTTTTACGTCCTCAAACTATTATTAATTTATACGAAAGATCATTTTACCTGAAAATTAATTTATCTGGTGAGGTCAAACTCATTTTTAAGTTTACCTTGGTCAAACATAGGGGTAATTTTGTCACTACATTGCTTTACAGTCAATCCATAAAACAGAGATTAATAGGGACAAAAGCTTCAGTTTTCTCCGTAACCCTTCAACTCCGCAGTCGACTATGATCTTTTTGGCATAAAAAAATCCATGGTCATCATGAACCAACTTGATAGCATCGAAAGATTTGGTATAACCTGCATACCAAGTCAAATCAAAGATTTGATATAACCCACCGATTCATCAAATCAAACGTTCCCAAAAGAAAAATCAATTTATTCAAATTTCAAACCAAAATATGTATATATATATATATATATATATATATATATATACGGTTTTGCTAAGGCACGTTTCGGAGTGCGGCTTAATACGTGCTTCAACCGTTATTGTAACGGAATTTTTACTACAGTGCTCATGCAACCAACCAAGCAGAGCAAAAATTCCGTTACGATAACGGTTAGAGAGCGCATTAAGATGCGCTTCGGAGCGTACCTTAGCAAATCCGTATATATATATATATATATATTTATATAAAGGGTAATGTCATAAAGGGCTACGGAATAACCTTATAGAGGGTTTCGGTTAAATTTTTAATGATTAAAATTAACTGTCAGTTGTTAAAAAAAAAAAAATTCTTCTATAAAACATTATTTTTACAAACTGTTAAAAATTTAACTAAGTATTTCATAATTATGTTCCATAGCCTTTATGGCATTTTCGTAAATATATATCATGTCCCTTTTAACCTATAATTTGATGATTTACTATTTTGTTTGATCTCAAAATTCAAAATCTACAATTGTGAAATGGGTCCCTGCCTGAATAACAGGGTGACAGTTCCTTATCACTCTCCCCCACACCCGCACCCCACCCACACACCTCCGTGTTAACCCCACCATGCCTGAACCTTTAATTTACCTTAAGAAGAAAGAGGAGGTATAATGCGTAAAGAAGCTTCATTTATCTTTCTATAAGAGGAGCAACAAAGATAAAACACAGAGAATGAGATTCACACTAGACATGGAAAGCTTTTGAATCTGCTAGACCAGAATTCGTCGAGCAGACACTGATCGAAACTACAATTACAATAGCTCCGATACTCCGATTACTCTCAGAAGTTACGAAATCTGGGCCAGAGCAGTATGAGAGTTGTCTTCTCCCGGTTATAAAAATGGGTTTATTTGACCAGCGTAAAGACAATAAAAATATGGGTTTAGTTGTAAAGACAAAATTGCCCCCTGTTTGACCAGCGTAAATAGAAATGAGTTTAACCTTGTGGAAAAAATAAATTTTCAGGCAAAAAAGATATTTTTTATAAACCAAAAATAATTAAATGACGTAAAAGGTTTTTAAAAATGATTAAGGACCTACCTTGAAAGGTAAAAAAAGTTTAGGGATGAAAATTAATAATTTGCCAATCTTTTATGTAGAAGTATAAATTATCTCATCCATTTATTTATTAATCTAGTCTTTATTGTAAATAAAATACTCCCTCCATAACTTAATATAATTCATTTAAACTATTTTTTTTATTAATTATAAGTTATTATTGTTAGTTTATTAGGGATTTTATTGATTTTTTTTTATCATATTATCCATGTCTTTATCTCTTTTCTCTAGTTGTTGTTGTTAGATTGATTAGAATAGAATTATAAATAGGAGCATTTTAGGAGGAAAAAAATACTCTCTCCATTTGGAATTGAATGTTAGTTTAACTTGCATTTATTTTAATAAAAAAGTTTAAAAGGTTTATTAACGCATTGCATGGTCAATTTTCTTAATAAAATTTTTACTATTTTAGGAAATGAGAAATCAATTTCGGAAAACCCAAAATGAAATATAGAACATTCAATTTTGGACGGAGGGAGTATTATCATTATTTTGACAAAATGATGATTGGTGACTTATAAAATAGTGATGGAGGGAGTATTTTTTTAGCTTCGGATCTCATATTATATATTTATGTATCATTCCCTGATTACACTAGTAAAAATTTAAAAAGTGTTCCTAAAAGGTCATATTTTATTAATATTTTATCAGTGTAAAAGAGTACACACAAATGTGTAACAGGAAATTTGAAACCTTTCTTTTTTCATAGTATTGTATTAATAAAAATCTTACTAGTAGTTTTTAATTGTTATTTTATTATATTATATTTTATATATTAAACCTTAAAATGATAACATAAACCTTAAGGTTATTTGATCTTTTAAAGACATGTATTAAATTTTTATTGGTGTAAAAAGGAGTCACGCACAATTATGATATATATCTACCTTAATTTGTTGGGAATTTGACCAAAGCACAATTACACAAAAATTAGTCTAGTTTCCTAAAATGCCCTCTCCAAATTTGTTTCTCCTTGCTCCACCATGTGATTTATTTGTATTCATGGTTGTTTTGAAAAGAGAGAAAAAAAAAACACCAATAAATTTAGGAAAATTATCCAATTTCATTCATGAAATTTGAAACTAAAATCAGTTTCATCCTTAAGGTTTTTTTCTACCTTTATTATCCCAAATCATTTTACGATTTGCTATTATGAGGTCTCCATTCATCTTTGCCATTAAGTGTCCGTTAGTTAGGGTTAAAATAGACTTTTAACATTTGAAAATTAGCCAATTCCATCCTTAAAGTTTGACTCTAAAATCAATTTCATCCTTAGAGTTTCTTTTCTACCTTTATTGTCTCAAAACATTTTACAATCTACCATTATGGGTCTCCATCCATTCTAACTATCACTTCGCGATTTTCAAAACAACAAGCCTTTCGTCAAAGGGAAAAAAAGACATTTGACTTGTTTCCTCCCAAAACCAAAATGACGTTTAATCATTTGAACATTTCATCAAACACTTTCCTAGCGTTGAATACATCTCAAATATTCTAATACCAACTAAATTAGTCATCCTTGTCATTCTCCCTGTATGATTGACGAGGGTAGGTATACCCTTAACCCCAATAGCACATTTGCTCTCATGGTTGCATTTCTAGATTTTTGTTGAACTTTTTAGTCAGGTAGAGGCATTCATTGCAAAAATAAAATTTCACAATATGGGGAAGTGCTAAGAGCATTATTAGATGGGTATAGGATACATTAAGATGTGTATGAGAGCAAGAGAATCATTGAATAGCTCCATGACTTAAAACTTTTTAATGCAAAAAGTTATGTTTTACTCTCAAATTGGTATGCACATCGTGAAAAAGGGGACATGGTGAATAATTTGAGAGAAATAGTTCAGGATATGGATTTGAAACAAAAAAGAACTTTTAACTGGATTGAGTTCAAAAATAAGATTTATGTTTCTAGGACAATGGACAAATCTCACTCATGGTTCAAATATGTATATATACATACAAAGTTACAGAGGTGGATGAAGAAAATAGAAGAACAAGAAGGTCCTAAGATCATTGGACATAGTGAACTGTTAGCCACCTCTTTTAGATTGATTCATTTATAGATGATATTACAATTCAAGTATTAAAAATCTTTATATTTGTTGCAGTTGCCATAATATGCTTTAGGTCATTTGTAAAATGATGGGTAGAAAAATGATTACAAAGGATACAAGTTGTTTTTGCTACTTTAAATATGGAAGCTGCTCTTGTGGAGATTATTAGTAAATGGCTGAGTTTTGATACTCTTATCTGAATTCCAATATAATGTATGTATTTTCAGTATATGATGAAATGCCTAAATGAATTAAGTAACTAAATGTGAGTCTGGTTTCGGGGGAAGCAGGTTAAATGTATTTTTCACCCCTGATTAATGATTTATTGTTTTGGAAATCACAAATAACAGTTAGAACGGATAGAGACTCCATAATGACAGATCGTAAAATGTTTTGTGACAATAAAGGTAACAAAAAAAACTGTAAGGATAAAATTTATTTTAGTGTCAAACTTTAGGGGTGCAATTGACTAACCCTCTGTTAAAAGTCTATTTTACCTCTGATTAACTAACACTTAATGGCAAGGATGGATGGAGATCCCATAATGGCAAATAGTAAAATGTTTTAGGACCAAAAAAAAAAAAAAACTTTAAATTTGAAACTAATTTTAGGGTCAAACTTAGGGATGAAATTGACTAAGTTCTTATAATTTTATTTTAAAAAATTATCATAATCCTAATTCTAATAAATTGTCTAATTCTAAGACACATAATCCTAAAAAAAAGCATTTTATTTATTTTTTCAAACCATAAATTAAACAAAGTAGAACTTATCAAAAGATTGCTAAAATTAGTAAATTACAGTGCGTTGTTGAAAATACTATAGAGTGCACTGTTAAATCTTTAACGGTCAAAGTTATCAGTTAATTTTTTTATTTTATTTTTTAAAAATAATAAATTTGATCAAATACTCAAGGGTTTAGTTTAACTTTTTAAGGCATAATATATAAAATATATTTACAAAAAAATAATTTTTTATTGAAGATTTTATTTTTTAAAAAATAACATTTTTTTAAAATGTTGTTCCAGAGCGTTTGAAAATATCAATACATCATCGATATACACAATAATAAACTGAGTATAAGGATTGAAAATGTCATTCATAATTTTTTGAAACTCAGAAGGAGCATTTTT
>JAOXNR010048473.1:0-18286 GCA_028571225.1 Parsonsia alboflavescens | reverse complement strand
TATATATATATATATATATTACTGTAAATTCATCAAGTTTATTAACGAGGGGTGAGTGGTCTCGAAAGTAGACAAACTTAAACTGGGTACTAAATAGGGTTGTACTGTGTTCTTTTACGTTTTATGCATTTAAATTTTTGTCTTAATTTTGAACACTTATCACCCGTATAACAGACAATACAATTGCAATACAGGATGTCTACTTAGCAGATTCAATTAACAAAAATTTATGAGAGAAATTGAAGAAGAAATGGGGCACCAATATCTACAAAATAGACAAAATTGCCTCTATGAGACTGTAAATAGTTTTTCGTATATCCATTAAATCTAATGGAAAAATACATATTAAAACGTGGGGGGTTGGGGGGGGCGGAGGGTTAGGAAAGGGGGGATTTTATATATACTTTTATACTTTTTAAAATTTAAAAGTATGAGGTATATCTTTAGAAAATGTAGGTGTATATAGGGGTCTTTTCAAATACATGAATCGGATATTCTATCATATTTTTTACACCATCTTCCACATTATCATCTAAAAATAATATATACTATTCAATAAAGATCAAGATAGAAGATCCAGACCCATATATATAATATGATGAAAGGAATTAAATGGGACTTTTAGAGAAACGGATCGAAATTTGTATTAACTCAAAAGGATTTACAAAGAATATATTTATTGTTGATATGTAAGAAACCAATTTCCCTTCATGTCACTTGATAACAATCCTTTTCATTTGACTTTGATGGCCGGCCATCATCAGACTTTTTGGATATTTCATTGTTACAGTATTTCTTTTGTAAGAATGTATAGGTTCAATATTTTGACACCTTTTACGATATCCACGACCATTAAAAAATTTATTGACCGATCACGGGTACGAATTCAATAATTATGAAAGTAGTATCATTCACTATAGGAATGAAGTAGAGTCAGTTGGTCGGACTTTATACTTTTCTGTTAATAAGTCATAATTTTACTTGGTCATATGAAGGCATGAGGAAAACTCAAAATATTTTTTAAACCTCTTTTCTCGTTATTGCTGCTATAAAATTGGAGAGTGTCTTTTCCAATACATCAACATCCGTAAATTTTCACCATATAATTTCAATTTGAATACTGATGCAAAAGTAATAGAATTGTGTTTTATTAAAATCTCATATCTTTATGTGCACCCAATCAAAATAAATCTTCAGGTAGAATCACAATTTGTTGATGATCATATCACTTTTTAAGGTTATTCGAAAGATCTTTAAGATATTTGATAATAAGATATTCATTTTCAAACTTTCATGGGTTGCGGACAAATAAAAATTATAACTTTTGCCCTTTCTTTAGTAGAGACATCATTGCTCTCTTTAATGGTGTCCCTAGACCCATTGAAACTAGGTGAATTTTGACATCTAGCCAACATGATCAAAAAGTTTTGCTAGAAATATCTAGGGTCATAAATTTGAACTTTGCAAGATTCGTAATGATGAAAAACTAATAATAAATTAGTAAAGCAAATGGACATCCAGTAGTATAAAACAAGTATATATTAACTATATTCATATAATTAACTATGTAGAATTAAAAAGCGGAACATGAAATGAATGAAAAGATAGTTATATCATAAACCGAATATATGAATCAATAAATATATAAAGATTGTAAAAGATAAGATTCAAATCGTAAATCTTATATCGTTAGAACCTCTTAGTTCGTTCGAGTGTTGTGTTGATAATTTGTTATAAATTTGAGGGAGTAAATATAAAGATATGAACACTTTGGAGAAATATGAGAGAATTGATCTTTTATTCAATTTTTCATGTAGTATCTACAAATGGTCTCAAGAGCCATATATTTATAGAGGTGGAAATCTTGGCCTCCAAGCAAGGGTCATGTCATTAGTGACGTCACTAGGGTGCATGAAGAGTCCTTTTCAATTCCAAGAATTCTTTTACAATTTCGAGAAGTTTTTCCCTTTTTATAGAGAACACTTTGATCAAGAAATGATCATTCACAAATTTCCAATGATATAAAGGTTATTTTATGCTTAGGATTTTAAAAAAATTAATATATTGATTTATTAAAATTATAACTTAAAAATTGGAGTAAGAAAACATATAAGAGTAAAAATAGGAAGAAAAAAAATATTACTAATAAATACTTATAAAATTTTGTAAAACGATCTAAGTGTTTTAGAAAGAAGTTAGTGAACAATGAATATAGTAGTTCATTAATAGTTTTGTTTTTGAAACTAGGGTGAGTAAAAGTTAGAATATGAGAAAGTGGCTTGTGAATCTTTATTCCATCGCAATGAACTTATTTACCTCTGCAAAACCCTTTGTAAATAAGAAATTAGAATAGGGACACTTAACCTTCTTCCAGTGTATTGTGAGATCTTTATAGTCTTTATATTTTGTTGTATATAGGTATTATTATTAAGTTGTCTTTGGAGAGTTGGATCAAAGGTGAGATAATGTCATGATTATTGCCTACATCCTATGTGGTAGTTTACGATGAAAGGATTGGGAAAAAAATTATACATTAATCATTACAAAATAACTTATATTGTTCGATAAGCAAAATAGGGACTAACTATTCATGTTTTTGAGCGAAGCGAGTATCATCTACCATTTTCTTTTCATTATTGGGAAGGAAATAAAGAATTTTAACTTTTAGGGATTTGAGTTACCTTCCACCTTATTTCTATAAATTTTATTGTTCAAAAATCAAAATAATTAAGATAAAATTTAATTTACATTATGAAAATTACATAGTTAAAATAGACAACTATTTATCTAACATCCAGTAACATGAAATGTTCTGTAAAAAGAATAAATTAAATGTGATAAAAAAGATTTTTACTTGTGTATAAAACAACATTGAGTCGTGAATAATTAAAACTTCCTTCGATGGTGAAGAAGATGATATCGTACACCAAAATACTTGTTGACACATATCAAGCATCCTTGAGAAATAAAAGAAAAATGGTAAAAGCATTTTATTCAAGATGTAAATGGTATAATTGACATGGATGCGATAATGATTGTGGAGATAGATATTTGGATATACAGATATCCTTACTAGCTTTGAAAGTACCAAAAGTGAATATGATATGATAAGTTATGGTTTATAAGAACAAAAAATTTTAGTATTATTATTTGTTTATTTAATTGCTTTCAGTATATTTATTTGACTTAATAAATTAAAATTGTTAGATGATTTGTTCTTAATTAAAATAAGTTTATTTGATTTTATAAAATGTTTCTTTTCTTTATTTTATTATAGTGTTTTACTAAAAAGATATTCATATCATATTTTTCTTTCTTGAAACTAAAAGACGTGAGTATAATTTCTTGTAGTACAAATACCATTGAAGGTTCTAAAGGAGCACATATTTTATACCTAAATAAATAAAGCTTATTATTAAATAGGTTTATTTTTCCCTAAATCTCAACAAGAGTTTGTTGAGTTTTAAGTATATTATATAAAACTTAATATCATATTGGGGATGGTGAAAGATAAACATACAAAATATCTCAGAATGACAAATATAGAATTGGGTGAAAAAGAGGTAGTAGAAAACTACATTGTTTTTCCTTTGTGTTGTACTACAAATTTATTCAGGAAATTGAAGTTTTGTATTTAAGAATTCAGTCAGAAGCTAAAAAATGAAGTTATTATTTGTTTATAATCGGTTGGGTCATCCCAAGTCAATTATGATGCGAAGAATTTTTTGAAAATCTTTTAGAGTTTTCAATTCAGAAATGCTACTTGTTCTCAAAGTGAGATGACTATTGGACAAAACTAGATAAAGATGAGATTGAATTTTCAGAGTTTTTTAAACGAATTGCCGGTAATATACGTGGACTTGTAGATCCACCATGTGGACTATTTTGGTAGAAATCGATGCATCATTGAAATATTCACTTGTATAAACATTGATTAGTATGATTATTTGATTGCCAGTATATTATCCAAATTATCAAATTAAAGGATATACCTTGATATTGGTGAATTCACATTAACGAAATTTGATTATTATTGCATTTCAAACGAGATAGTAATTGAACATTTTGTTGCTCATGTTCATACATAAAACGATATGGTATAATCGTTTGATCTTGTATGTTTATCTCGCAATATGAATTTTTTATGATTGATTGTATGATTATTTGATTGCGAGTATATTATCCAAATTATCAAATTAAAGGATATACCTTGATACTGGTGAATTCACATTAAAGATATTTGATGATTATTGCATTTCAAACGAGATAGTACTTGAACATTTTGTTGCTCATGTTCATACACAAAACGATCTGGTATAATCGTTATCGTTTATAAAAAATCTCCAATTGATTACAAGATCATTTCTTTTGAGAATAAAGCTCCTCATTTCATTTAAGGGATGTGCTATTCTACCTGCACCGAAATTTATTCTTATCAAGACCAAATAAGTTAACATATTTACTTACATATATAATTGGTTTAAAGTTAGAAACCAAATATTTCTCATCTTTAAAGTTTTGGATGTGTTGTAGATTTTATGATTGCTCCACCATAATATAGGAAAGAAAAAGGGTCCTTATAGAAAGATGGGAATGCATGTTGGATTTGAATCTCCACTTATTATATTTAGGACCAATGATTGGAGATTTATTCAAGGCATGTTTGATTATTGCCACTATTAAATAAATCATTCTTTCCAACATTATAAGGGGGAGAAAATAGGCAACTAGATAATAAAATAGAAATTACAAGGAAAAAACTATCCTTATCTCATTATGATCCTCACACAAATGACTGAGAAGTAGAAGTTCAAAGGATTATTCATTAGAAAAATATGACAAATTGGTTGCCAAACGAATTTATTGACCAAAAGATAGTCAATAAATCTCATATTCCAATTGCAAATGCTAATATCAAAGTTCATATTCGTGAAGGGAAAATTAAACTTGAAAAGAATCAACAACACACTAAAAGCGGATTAAAATTCCTCCTAAAAGAAAAGGAGCAAATTTCAATGACCTAAATATAGGAAAATGTTTTTCCTACATAGAGCAACAAGTAACATTTACTTTTAGAGGAAATCCTAAACATAATTCAAGTAAGCAATGATGAGATTTAGGTAAGTGAAATTAGTGAAGATGATGGGATCTCAATGAATTATGTCATAAAGAGAAATAAATGGAACTAATAAAAATTAGTCGTTGATGATACATTTGCATATTATGTAGTGTGCAATATTATTATCAAAGGTGAGGATCTTGAACCTATATTATTTGAAGAATGTAGGCATTAAAATGAATGAACAATGGTAGAAAGACTAAATTAAAGTTGAGTTAAATTTGTTCCTTTTGCAAAGTGATTTTGGACCAATTGTCAATATACCAAGTGGTGTAAAATCAATAGGGCAAAAATAAGTATTTATGCGAAAGAGGACGAGATAAATGAAATCACATGATAAAAGGCATAGCTTGTCGCACAAAGATTTACCCAAGTATCTGGTATTGATTATGAGGAGACTTATTCTCCTGTAGTGGATGCAATCATATTTTAATATTTAATTAATCTGGTAATACAAGAAAAAGTCAAATGCGTCCGATGGATGTTATCGATATGAAGAAGTATTCAAGTTTTTGAAGTAAACTTGTCAAATTCTCTATAAAGTTATTTGATAAATAGATCATTCTATGGAAAAAGGCAATTTGGACACATGTGATATAATCATTAAAGTAAATATTTATTAAGGAATGCGAAAATGATCCTATATGTCCATGTATGTCTTTATAAGAAGATTCGGATATGAATTTGCACTATTAAGTATTATTATAACTCTGTAAGAGTTAACAAAAAACATGCATTATCAAAAAGAAGTATTTGAAACAAAAGACTTTGGAAAATAAATATGTGCTTAGGTTTTCAAATTACATATTTGAAAATGGTATACTAAAGGTATTGAAGTGATTCTAAATGGACAAATTAAACACAACGCTTGAGTATTCCAATGATATGTAGAACACATGGTGTGAAAAAGGAGTCCATTTCAATCTAAAGTCTATAATGAAAAGATTTTGAACTTGAAGAACCATAACTTTGCTCTAGTAAAGCATTGATGTAACTTGCTAATATTATATGACATGATATATATCTTTTGCTAAAAAATTTATTAGCAAGACGGTTCTTCTCCAATGGGAAGACATTGGAATGATGTTCTATGATACCTTCAAGAAACATTAAATATGAAATTATATTACTCAAATTTTGAATATAAATTGGTTAGATATGCCTATGCGGTTTATTTATCTTATTTATACAAGACTTATCTTAAAGAAGTTATTTATAATGTTATTTCTTGGAAATAGTTAAGACAATATATTGTTTGCTATTTCCTAACTAGCAATGCAAGTATTTTAGCAATTGATCATGAAGTAGGTAAGATTGTTTTGATATGCCAAAATATTCAAAATGGAAGGAAGTTTGTTCCAATGAAGACATGAAGTAGGTAGGATTCATTGAAGTAAGTTTTCATGAAGTTCATATTCATCAAAGTATGTTTTTACGATAATTTATGAAAATTCTCCTATTTCAACATTTGAATAATTTTGAAGAAGATGAATTACATTGTTTTTGATAAATAGTTATTATTATGAGAGGGAGTAAAATACATGTTGTACCTTTTTTTCCTTCATTATCGTACTAAATTTTTCTTGATAAGCTTTTTAATGACATGAGTGTCAATAATTTATGATTATTTAAGGGTGAGTGTTGGAAATTTAGAAATGATCATTTCTCGATCAAAGCATTTTCTAAAAAAACTTTTCAAAGTTATAAAAGAGTTTTTGAAATTGAAAAGGACTTTTCACGTGTTCAAATGGCGTTATCCTTGCTTGGGGGTGAAGATTTTCACTTCTATAAATATATGGCTCTTGGGATCATTTGTACTACATGAGAATAAAAATAAAAAAAAAGAAAAAAAAAGATAAGTTCTCTCCTACTTTTATCATATTTATACTGGTCGAAGTTGTTCATATTTCTCTGTCAAATTTATATCACATTTTTTTCACCCTTTCCCTTTTCTTTTTACTCGTTTCTTCTCTACCCTTGTACCATTTCAGCATTCCCTCTCAAAAACGAAGGGAACTCAAATACCCAGGCGAACAATGAGCTCTGGAAAGGGTGGACATGGTAATCTCTGGGACGATTCCCTCCTCATAAAGGCCTTCAACGACGCCGTCTCCAAGTACAAGGTCCTCTTCATTGCCTCCCCCTTCGACCCTTGTTTTTTTTTGCACTTTTCCTTTTTATGCAATGAAGTTTCTGTATGTTTAATGGGCAGTTTTTCTGTTTTCCAACTACAGCATATAATTCTTCACTGCTTTTTAACCTTTTTGTTTTCCTAAATAAAAATTAAGATACTTGAGGACTCTAGAAACAAGAGCGTTATTTTGTTACTGAGTAAAACATTGGAAAGGTTTCGAATTATTTGGAATGGGAATCATATAAATTCATTCTCTTTCTAAATTGAGGTGCGCAAGATAAGCATGTTAATCTATAATTGGGAACTGGGATTAGAGATTTTTTTTATTTTAAGTACTACTCTGTTGGGGGATATTTTTTCTTGAAATGAATTAGCTAAACTAGATTGAAATATGATGTGCAAAATATTGTAGCTTTGTTTCATTTGCTTCATCAGTTTCCCCGTATCGATATGTGTTTTCATACGAGAAACGGGTGAAGGCAAAAATAAAGCTGAGTAGCTAAATTTACTGAAAGAGATTAGAAATCATTTCATTGATTATAGTACCCAATTTGTTTTGTCTACTTCTGTTAAAGTTATTGCATTCTAGTTTTTCATCCTTGTAACCGGGAGTGGACGTAAATTGTAAATACTCAAATGCTTTTACTCAATCAGCAAATAAAATAAGGCTTGAGTTTTTCCAGTTTGTTGGAGACTAGGAACCTTTCTCAGGGTAAGTGTGCTCTTAGTGACCTTTAATGTTTTTCTTAACTTTGGCTACATTTATTTCCTATTGCTCCCAGATTGATAATCCTATGCCAAGTAGCATATAACCACTAGTATTGTTACAGGAAAGATGCCAGTCTCACTTAACAGTAAAAGCTCCATACTAAACATTTGATACAAATAGGAAGCCAATTTTAATCTGGAATATGATTTCTCCATGCTTACCTCCTTCCCATTTTATCTACTTTTACGTAACATCTGTAAATCATATTTTTTTCAGTCTCCTTCAATTGACTATTACTTATGCTATTAGCCATCAAATTCCAACCACTCTATGTCCCAGAAAATGCACAATATGGAACAGAGGATTAATTCGGCCAAGGCTGGAAAGGCTATTAGCTGCGAAGATGACCTTGCAGATCCTGTTGCTAATGCCCTTGTTGCTGAGAGGTGAAAATTTATTGAAACTAGGCCCTGTTCTTATAAAAGTTTCATTCTTCATGTCTATAGTCCTAGGATCATGCTTTTTCATTTGTACTTATATTTTTCTTGTTAACAACCAATGATAAATTTCAAAAGCATCAAATGATCTAAGAAATATATTGATGAAGATTATGATAAGTTGATGTCTAACCTGTTATGCTCTTGAAGAAATTTATTGACATGTTTATTTCTCACAAAATATAGGGCTATGAACCTTATTCGACTAGTTTTGAACTAATTTATGCTTCAACTTTCTCATTGACATAAGGTTGTAAACTTAATTTGATGTAGTAATTACAGAGAATTGCTATCACAACATAGAAAGTAGAAACAAATATATCTCCTTACTTGTTTACATGTGTTCATAAGTCGTCTGAATGAGAGATGTCTTCTATCAATTAGAATTGGCTGGAAATAACTTGAGTTGATTGGCACATATAAACGGTAAACATTATAAGTTTCTACTTTCTGCAACAGCAACCAAAAGTTGAACCGAAGAAACACATCATATGAAATAAAAAGTATGTAGGTGTTTTGATGAATTAAAGACTAAACCTAAGTTGAGAATTTACTACTTTTAATTAAGTTATTTCAGTTCTAGATCCATTATCTGTGACCCCTTCTCGAGTGTCTGAGTTTGCAGTAATCATTTTCTTTATATACTTGCTGTATCCAGTTATTTGCATGCGAGCACCCCCCCCCCTCCCCCCCCCCCCTGTGTTTTGTGTTGTAAAACTCCAGTTTGTTAAAGCTTTGAATTAAAATTTTTCTCTTCTCTTTCATGTGAAGAAACAAAGGGGCTAACAATGAGAGTGTAATGGCATCATATACTAAAAGTGAAATAGATTACACTATGGAAAAGCCAGCTGTCAAAGAAGCATCTTGTTTGGAGTCAGAAGCTCCAGAAGACCATTTAAATTCATCAGATGGGCAATTCTTACAATGTGAGTCCACAGTTCAACCAAATTCACAAGGTCAAGAAGACTACAACCAGTTACTTAACAAATACTATGAACTTGAGGCTCAGAGGCAAACGATTTTGCAGCAACTTAATCACTGCAGTTATGGGAATTATTATTCTGATTATGGTGCTGCTACTTCCGAACAGCATCACTCCTCTGCTTCCACAGCCCATTGGGGTGTCACAGGTTCCATTTGTCCCCATGGTTGCCAAAGTTGGATTACTCCATGCACTTTGGATCCTTCTTTTTGCTTCAGTAAAGCTTGTACCAGAAAATCTTGCAATGCTGCTACAGAAGCTGCTTGCTCCAAAGACTCTGTATCCCTTGAAGATGATGATATTGTTAAAACAGCTAAAACTGCTGCAGAAACAGCACTTTCTTCCTTGAAGGAACAAGTGTTCATAAACGAAGGTGAGAATAATTTTCTTGTCCGAAGGTTTGGGCTTCTAAAACACACTCCCTTCTCATTTGCAACTACTAAATCACCCATGCATCTCTACTTCACAAATGTGCATATAACCATATGTGACTATGGGTTGTGATTTAGCTGGTGGGCTTAATGTCTAATGGTGATTGAAAAGTGAAGAGAAGCACAAATAGAAAGTATTGATATTTTTGGGATCATCCGGTTGACAATTTATATAAACAACTAGAAAATTTTAGGTTTTTCTCTATATATGTTTTATACCTTTACTTGTGAAGTATTGAATCCATAAATTTCTAAAACAATCAACACAGACCATACTTTTCAGAATCTATTGTAGTTAGTGTCCTGTCTTTTTCATTAGTTATTGTTGTGTATGACTTCTCAAGACAAGTAAAGCATAACAAATATGACTACTAGACCTTTTCCATTAGCAAAATGGTTCATCAATGGCATCCTCCATAGTGAATATCCTCTCTGATTGGCTATCCACTTGCCTCATGCTGTGCTACTGAGTTTTCACCATCTAATGTGAATCACAGATGAGCAAGTAAAGCTAAATGTTTCGATAGCAATTATGGTCTCTATATATGTTAGCTTGTGCTTGGATTTGCTTTGACCTGCACTAATTGAATTTGAAACAGAAATGCTGTTGCTGCATTGTAATTCTGTTGCTTAAACCATGATGCCAGTTCATTTTGCAGAACTGTAGCATAGTAACTTCCAATTGACAAAATACAATAATTCTATTGTTGGTCACACCATTGATGCTGGATAAATGGATTCTGAAACATTAACTATTGTTCAGTGTGAAATTATTGTGGGTAATCGATCTCATTGCTCTGATTTTAACATTCTGGCCGTCGAAAGTTGATGGTAAACAGACCACCGAATGACTTCAAGATTTAAGCAATGTCCTCATCTAACTTTGTCTTAAGCATTTGATGCTTCCTAATATTTCTGAGGCAAAATTTTATAAACGGGGGTGGTATGATGTAAATTGAATGTCACATGCTTCACTTTCCACATGGAAAAATGTACATAAAATGAATCTGGTATACGTAATTGATCTTCAATTTGATAGTTTAGAGAGAATGTTAGTTGTTTTACTTGAATAGATGGTTTGATTATTTTACTTGAGAGTTGAATATAATGACAGGACATTTAACCATTTTGATTAGAATTGCCACAATATTATCAGCAAATAACTTCATTTTTGGTGCCGTTTTTCAATTGACTAGTTAAAGAGACAAAGACAGGGACACATGCTGTTGATTTGGCAAAGAAAACCAGCTCTGAAACAGACCTTGCTGTGGTTTTGAATGCTTGGTATTCTGCTGGATTCTACACTGGAAAGTAAGTACTCCAGAGGCTAAACACTTACTAGTGCTACTTGTTCTACTTTCTCAGGGAAATAGTGTACATTAGTTGGCAATTTATTGAGCATTGCATAGAATACCTAAAATATCCACTGTTATATCTGCAGATTCCATTTGTAGATAAAACCTTCCAATACTTTCCTGTCTGTTATATGTTTATTGTTCTATGCTAAAGCATCACATCTGTGGATTAATAAACTCCTTTATTTATTGCATTTTATTATTATAATTTTATATTAGTAGCTAGATATTTGCTTTTATATTTGAAAATAATGCTACTCTTTGTTGTAATTCAGGTATCTTTCTGAGCAGGCTTTGGCCAAAAAAATAGATGTTCCTAGCTGGAAGAGCTAATTTTTAATGTGAACTGGAAGAACTTATTTTATTGAGACTATTGCAAACAAAATGATTAAGGAATCCATACTCTGAATAGCATACTGTTGAAGTCTACAGAGGGATATTTTTGGAAAGTCTCTTAGATTATCAAATCATGATGTTGAAAATTTTGTTCCATTCAACAACATTGGAGAGAAATTTGTATAATGGTGGAACTTTTTGCACATCTGGCTGCTTTTCTTACCATATCTTATACGTGATGTATTTGAGTAGGGATGAAAATAGTCCATTTCTGGTCAGGGTAAATTGCAATAAAATGAATAGTTTCAAGAATTCCAGGTATTTTCTTCTTCTTGATCAAATAATGAAAAAGATTAAACACAAAATCCAAATTTTGATCCCACATTAATAGGTCCATTTAATGCTTGTTTTGTTCCAAGCTTTGGTTCCTCATAAAACAGGTCTATGAAATCCTTAGAATAAGTAGCACCCTCAAATTTGTGCTTCTGCAAAATTTGATCTGCAATGGGAAACTCAGGGGCTATATCAACTGGTACCTGAAACAATACCACAACACCAGTCAGAAAACATGTGTAGTGTATCTAAGGAGTAATGTCACTAATCTATGCAGACAATCTGACAGAAGCAATCATCAAACTGTATTTACATTTGGCCGATTTAGTTGAAACGGACTATAACAGAGAAGCATCTAATTCCAGTTCGTCGTGTGCACGTTGCCTAGTTCTGGTTCATGAAGGATAACTCTCTACAGGATCACTCTGCTGAATTCATTTGCCTATCCTCCTCAACAAAAGCATGAAGCCTCCGTAATTTTTTGAGATTTCAGAATGTTTTTCCAAAAATATCTGTTTCCCTGCCGATATTATTTTCTCATTTCTCTTGAGAACCAAAGGAATCTTCTCTGATGAGCTCACCTCTCATGTGATTTTTGCCTGAGCGTGACTCGTGACCTATTAAAGGTTAATTTTCAGGCTTGAGTTTGTTCCGTTCAAAAGTTTGGCTTGGTTTGATTTTTAAAAAAAAATGATTTATTTTAATTGTTCAAAAATAAATATATTAATTTTTAATATAAAATTCATTAAAATTTAAGGGTCTATATCTACTTGCTAGTTTTATAACTAATTACATTAATAAGAAGAATAAATTAGTAACTTACGTGAAAGTTAAATACATTTCTAATTTTTAATCAAATTCAAAATAGGATATTCAATTTTGGATTAAGAGAGCAACATAAAATATGAAAATATTTGATCATTTTCAATTGAAAAAAGCTAATTAAACTGTTTTTGAAAAAAACTAATCAAACATATAAATTTTAATGACTCAATATAACTTTTTCAAAATATGTTCTTAAATACAATATAATTTAACTAATATTATCATATAGTAACAAACACAACCATTTAAATTGCAATCTTAGGTAATTTAGATCAAATATAAATTACTAAGTACTAGTTGTAAAGAATTAAATATTAAAAGAAGTTTCTTTTACCTATATGAACACCTTCAACAAAATAATCAAATAAGTTAATAAATCGTTGTACAATTTAATAAGTAATTAGGAAACACATTATTTTAACGATGCGAAAATACTTTTTTATTTCTTAATCAAGCTAACACTTAATTATATAAAATATATTATAATAGTAATATGTTGGAAAATTTTATTGCAAGATAATTATATGTTATATGTTCAAATCCTAAATATATATAATTTTATAGATTTTAAAAGCATTTATAGAAAATAATTTCTAAAAAAATTGAAACAAGCATAGATTGGTCTGACAGATTTAACAGGTCTAGACTTGACCTTTTGTACTAAACAGGCCTAAAGAAGAGCCTGAGCCTTGACCTTTGCCTGAAGATGTCAATCCGAATTAAGCCAAATCATAGACCCCCTGACAAGTCACTTGACCTATTTCCACCCCCATATATTTGAGGAATCAAATTTAGAAGCAGTGCAGTGGTCAGTATAGAGGCTAAAAAGGGTGTCTATAAT
This sequence comes from Parsonsia alboflavescens, assembly GCA_028571225.1. Lineage (NCBI taxonomy): Eukaryota > Viridiplantae > Streptophyta > Magnoliopsida > Gentianales > Apocynaceae > Parsonsia > Parsonsia alboflavescens. Next base: position 4,724 of record JAOXNR010048473.1, on the reverse strand, counting down.
GATATGCACCTTTGATAAGAATTTAATGTCTAAATTTTGGAAAAGTTTATTAAATGAGTTTGACTTTGTTCATTTAAATGTAATAATAATAATAATTCTTTTGTAAAATATTTACTAATTATGAAAACGAGACATTCAATTTTGGATGACTCAAAATAAAAATATGAATATTGAATTCAGGCTTGTAGTAATACTTAGTAGAAATTGCACTAGATGATCACTTTTGGAATTACATTTTCAAAAATGGTCACCTCTTAAAAACTTTCAAAATATAGTCACTTTGGGATATGAAATTACCTACTTACCCTTTTGATATTAAAACAAAAACCATTCAAATTAAATTATTTTTTCAAATAAGATTTTCTTCAAACCCATAGCCCCCTCCACCATGCTCCATGTTCCAACAACCAGCTCAGAAAAATCCCATCTTTGATAACTTATCTTTACTAAGATTGCACCTTCATGGATAAAAGGTTGGTTTTCATCTTACAAAACTAATGAGTATCTTTAAATTTTGTGTTTTGAGTTATATTACGAATTTAAGGTTTGGAAAGGTTCCACTTTTTTTTGGTTTTCTTGGCTGTAAATGACTCTTAACAACTTATCTTGACCTCTGTTTCCTTTGTTGTATGTTTTTTTTTTAAAAAAAGATCTGATTATTCTTCTCTTTTCTTTACAAAGATTGAATATTTTTGGTAGAAAATGTTGTTTTCCGTGTAGTTTTTTTGTTTCCTATTGTATATGTTGTTTTGAAGTAATACAGGTTGTTTGCAAAGGTGTTATGAGTTGTTTGAAAGATGGTATGAGTTGTCTATCGGCTTTATAAATTATACTTTCAATTTGTTTTTGTTCATGTTATGAGCATTATCATGTAATTTTAAAGTTATATGGATTTTCTATAAGCTTTATGAGCTGTCATTCGTAAGTGTTACAGGTTGTTTGAATTGTGATATGAGTTGTCTTTAAACTTTATAAATTATACCATCAATTTGTTTTGGTTCATGTTATGAGCATTATCATGTAATTTTAAAGCTATATGAATTGTGTATAAGCTTTATAGGTTGTTTTTCCTACCGTACGAATTGTTAGTCGTAAGTGTTACAGGTTGTACGAAATGTCTTATGGATTGTCTTTTATACTTTATAAATTATACAGTCAATTTGTTTTGGTTCATGTTATGAGCATTATCATGTAATTTTAAAGCTACATGGATTGTCTATAAGCTTTATAGGTTATTTTTCCTACTATACGAGTTGTTATTCGTAAGTTCTACTGGTTGTTTGAAATGTGTTATGGGTTATTTTTAAGTTTTATGGATTATATTGTCAATTTTTTTTATTGCAATTTATGTATTGATCAGGTTGATTGGTTGTTTCAAAGCTGCATTGAATTTTCAAAAGCCTTATGGGTTGTTTAGTTCAATGTTTCTTAGTTCTAATTTTGTTTTAATGTTAGGTCTTTGAAAATGATTCAACTATATTTGACGTTTGTGAAGAAATGAGCAGATGATACTGACAAGGACAACGATGCAAATCTATGATCTGATTTAACTTACCTTGGTTTGATGACGATAGTAAAAGAATGTGTTGGGATGGATTACAAGGGAAAAAAGATACAACTTTGATTTGATACGACTGTTGTAACATTTTAACCAAGTGTATAAAATCTTAATCATGATTGAATGAAAATTCTCTTCACATGTATTTTTATTGGTTTCATGTAATTGTAAAATAGAATTTTAAATATAATATATAAAATAATCAAGTTTGATGCATAAAATAATCTTTTATAAGTGATATGAGTTGTGTCTTAGCTTATCTGAGTTGTTTGTAAGGAGTTACGAGTTGTTTAAAGATGATATGGGTTGTTTGATTAATAAATTTGGGTTGTTTTCTAAAGGTTACAGGTAGCTTTAAAATTACATGAAAATGCTCATAACGTAAACAAAAACAAACTGATAGTATAATTCCTAAAGCTTAAAGACAACTCATACTACCTTTCAAACAACCCGTAATACTTACAAGTAACAACCCGTATCACCTTTGCAAATAACTCATAACACTTACAAGTAACAACTCGTACCACTTTTACAAACAACTCTTATTACTTCAAAACAACCTATATAGTAGGAAACAAAGAAATTACACAGAAAACCCATAATGACTACAAACATACATAGATAACTTTCAAATAACTCATGCACCCTTTTCCTTTGTAAAGATTCAATTTTTGAAAAGAAAAGAAAAGAAAAGAAAAGAAAAATCAGATCTTTTTTAAAAAATATAAAACAAAGTGAATAGAGATCACGACTCGTTGTTTTGAGGCATGTACAACCAAGAATAAAAAAAAAAAGTGAAACATTTTAAAACCCTATTTTGATAATATACTCAAAACACAAAAAACAAAAATACTTATTCATTTTTTAAGATGAAAACCAACATTTTTCCTTCATAAGATTCAATCTTTGTAAAGAAAAGAGAAGAAAAATTAGATCATACAACCTTTCAAACAACCAGTAACACTTACAAGTAACAACCCTTATCACCTTTGCAAACAACTTTTATTACTTCAAAATAACCTGTATTGTCAGAAACAATGAAACTGCACTGAAAACAATATTTTCTGCCAAAACGATTCAATCTTTGTAAAGAAAGGAGAAAAAAAAATCAGATTTTTTTTTTTTTTTAAAAACACATACGACAAAAAGAACTGAGACCAAGACATATATTTTTTTTGTTAGTTTGGGATTAAACTTCAACCAACAAATAGTGCCTTTGATTTTTTTTAGGGTTGGGATGGTTTGTTTCGTACTCTCCGCCTATTCCAGGGGAAGTGTTAATGAGGCATGTTACGTCTTGTAGTAATGTCCAAGGGAAAGTGTTGGAAATCCAATGAATATGGCTCCTCATTCGTTACATTTGAATGTAGACATTACTGAAAGTCGTAAATACATTGAATATGGATTGACTTTTCATTATCTTAGACCCTTGACTATTCATTCTCTTAAACCTTTGATTTACCATATTCTTCTATAAATTGTCAGTGTTGGAAAGAAATAATAGAAGAAAACATATTTCTCTCTCCATTTTCCTTATGTATCTATTCACTCTATTTTATATATTTATCTACATTATTGGCACACTAGAAATTCATATCGAGGTGAACTTTATAACGCGTTTACGGCAACAAATTTTGCATGGTCCAAAAAAAAATTCTCTTGGCTAAAATTTATAAAACTTAATCGTGTGGCTAAATTTTAAATAACACTAAAATAAAATTGCCCCTATTAATTATTGTGTTTGGAGTTAAATTTCTCTTTATCTACTATAAGTCATCCAAAATTGAATATTTTATTTATATATTAGTTAAAATTTTACTAAAAATTAATGTGCAAGGTTAAATATAAATTAAGCCAATTGTTTTTCAAAAAAATTGAAAAAATGAAGATCAGACTTATAATTATAGACCAATGGAAAAAAATATATATATATATCTATATATATATATATTTATATCTATACAAAAAATAATCTTTTTTGAAGAATTTTTTTTTTTGACAGTTGACTTAAATGTTAATTGTTATAAACTTCACAGGAGCACTCTATGTATAAGATAACTAGCATCGTTATCCGTGCAATGCTCAGGATTTTCCCAAAAAATTGAAATAATAATCTTTTAATATTTTTATAATAATATCGTTAATAATATATTTTTTATTACATTAACTTTTTTAAATTATATCAAAATAATATTATTTTATTTATTTTTATCAATAATACTTTTAAAAAATTATGCATTTCCATCTCATAATCGAAATTCAGTGAATTAATTGCAAAATTAAAAAATGTTGCAGATTTTGCCTTTTCAAAACATAAACCTTGACAGAAGCAATTACTTTTGAGTCATTTGCCCTATCTCTCACTTTTTAAATACACCTTCCGTCATCTAACAATGGAACTCACAAACAAGATAAGTTTGGCTAAGATAGAGTAAGAGGGGAAAGTATTTATATATTAACTATAAGTTGAGTGACAAGGTGGAAAATTATTGGATTATCTTTGTACGTAGATAGATTTGGTTAATTGAATACTGTAGTTGATAAATTAGATGTCAAAATTTTAGTTGTATAGATTACATATCTCAATATTCAAATTATTGGAAATTTTTATACTTTTGGAGCATTGGGAGTCTAGACGCTAATTCATTCGATCTTTGAACGTTATAATATTTTGAGGAATATAAAATATTTGTATAAGTGGCTCATCTAGAATCCAAATAGCTTTTTTAAAAAAAAGTATAGATTTTCTTAACTTTAGAACTTTACTTTACATATAGATAATAGATATATAGATTCAGTATTTGGTTGTATCCTTTAAAAATATAATATTTATAACAATATAGGAATGTGAAAAGTCTCTTTACATAAATTCATCTTTGATATATAATTTATTTAATTATTTTTTGAAAAACTAAAATGTTAAATGAATTCATTATTTATTCATTTTTAAACTGAAAAAATTAGATGAATTCATCTTATTTAATTTTTTTTGATAAACGAAAAGGTTAGATAAATTCATTTATCTTAAAATATTTGTTATATAATTTATTAAATTTTTTAATAAAAAAAATTTAAAAAAGCATTTAGAATCAATGAAACAACTCAAGTTTTTTAAAATTTAAAAACTTTCTTAAAATATATATTATAGATGTTATGAAGTGCAGAT
>JAOXNR010048452.1:0-18288 GCA_028571225.1 Parsonsia alboflavescens | reverse complement strand
ATAACAACCACATTTCTATTTTTTTCTATCCAAGCTTAATTTTTTTAGTCTAATCATTCATTATTTCAAATTATAATACACATTTAGTGACTTTATAATAGATGAATTTCGAGATACACTTGATATCATATTTATGGATCGTTTCAAATAGTACTTTTTTGCTTGTTCTAACTTTGTATTATCCCGATTGAATTTTGTACTTGCTTTATCTTAGATAGAGCATTTATATTTTCTTAATATGATCCTTTGTAAATTGTATTCTTTTTGTTTAGTTTTACTACAATCTCAACCCTTTTTCTAGGAAATAGTTTTTTTTTTCACTTTATATTTTTATTTTAATATTATTATTTTACAAATTTATATATTTTTATTTTACCCCCATGAAAAAATTTTCTAAATCCGTCATATGTAAGTCTTATTTTCAAACCACCCGACCAAACTCATGAATGCAATCAAGCATTTGCTTGGCATTGAGAAGATACTTAATCTTCATTTGCCATTGGTCATAATTGTTATAAACATTGGAGGAATGGGCAATTAGTACACGAAATTTAATTAACTTGGAGCAATTGTTTAAAGAAGTGCTAGTTAAATTTACTTTATAAGTTATTTAATTCAGCATTTCACCTGGCTTCTAATACGATCCTTTTTTAAAGGATTAAACATAAAAAGTTTGTCACTTTCATTTGATAAAAAAAATATAGTTTTTTTTTTATTGAAAAAAAAAGCACGTCGACATAACATAACTCAAGATTAGTTAAGATGTTAAATTTTCTTATTAATAGGTACATGTTACATCTATATCTATCTCCCATAATCCTCCCTATATCCCTCTTTTTAAAAATCAATAATGACAATCCACTTATCCTCAATGCGTCTCGAATTCGAGACCTTTTGATCTCAAGTGTTACTGCTTATCACTAAACTAGTCAGATTTGACAATAGGTCTATGTTTGATTACACTTGCAACAAGTTGAGTAAGAATATGGTAGTTTAATTGCTTAGAAAGATCGATCGATAAGGTGATTAAATGATTTGGGAAGATTTGATTACCATTTGCCAACCAAATATGTAAGACTTTCTTGAGTAATATACATAGAAATATACCCAAATTTATCTATGTTTACCTAATTATCTCGGTTCAATTCCATTTGCTAGCTTTACCCCTTAACAATATAGCCTATGGGTAACAAGGATGTTCAAAGGCAAGAAAGAAAAAAAAAATCAAATAATTGCAGCAAAATTACAAAGTCTATCAAAATCAAAGAGTTGCAATGATCCACTTTTTGGCTTTTATTGAATGTTCATAATCATAATCATATATTAACCTCCTTCCACTTTATTCTTGACGAACAGTTAAAAATGGTTTGAATGTCATCAAGACTCCAACTGCCTCGATCACATTCAAGATGAAGAAAACAATCTGATCACCTACAGCAATATTACATTAGATTAGATGAATCAATTTCCAGAAAATTGCATTCAAGACATATTAGCAGAGGTACTTGATTGTTTGATCAGACAGGTGTTGAAATAAATAGACATAAATTATAACCAATATGGCATAGGTTTATGTATACATAACTGGATGAGGATGGTTGGTTGACATATTACACCAAAGCAAGAAAAGAACTTTTTCTAAAGAAACAAACTTAAGTTTTTATTGAGAGGAATAACTAGCTTCAACCCTAATAATTTTGTAGTGAGAGAAAACTAAATGATTAAGTTTCAATGGGCTATTAGTCCTTAAATAGGATGAAGTTAGATACCTCTCCAACTGTGAACAAAATTAGGTTTTCCAATCCATTATGGATGACCTAAATCACAGGCTCAATCCATCTATAACAACTGTTTATTTAGGTTATTAATTAATTAATGTAATTCATCAAAGACTTATAAATAAGTCTAACAATCTCTCACTTGAATTACATTAATCCAATCACGAATTAATAGTAATGAAACTAGAACAAAGCAATATAGATATAAATCCGATAGGGATATAATATTACATGTCAAGTCTCAAAAACTATTAAAGATGGAATATAAAATGATGCCAGAAATGTATCCAAAATTAATGATTTAAATAGAACCATGAACCAAAAGTTACAAAACTCAAAGTACGAGTAGAATCAAACTCCCACTAAACCAAGGCATAAAATACAACAACTCCCACATGAGTCACATGAGTCTGAAAGACTCCAACGAGTAAGCCTTTGGTCATCAGATCCGCTAACATGCGATCTATAGTCACATGCTCAATTTGAGTCTGAAATTCACAAATCTTCTCTTTCACAAAGTGATACTTTATATTAAAATGCTTAATCTCTTAGAAGATTTATCACTTTGCAAGAAGAACGAGGCACAACTATTATCACAATAAATAGTTAAGTGTTTGGATATACTTTTAAGAACACAAAATCCAGAAATCAAGTTTCTTAACCATAAGGCATGACGAGCAATCTAAAAACAAGCAATTTATTCTACCTCCATAGTAAAAGTAGCTATAAGTGTTTGTTTAACACTTTTTCACAAAATAGCACCTCCACTCATCATAAATATATAACTAGAAGTGGATTTGCCATCATTCGGTAAGCATCCAGCATAATTGGAGTCAAAGAAGCCAATGACTTCAAGGTGGTTAGATTTATGAAAGGTGAACATATAATCCTTTGTACATTTGTACCTTGAAGATATATCATGACTTTCTTGGCACCTTTCGTACACTTACAACATAAGTAATATCCGGACGAGTGCACACTTGAGCATACATCAAACTGCCAACGGTTGCTAAATATGAGACTCTTTCCATAAAAACTTTTTCTACCATCAGTCTTAGGACATTAGGACTTAAAAAAGCTTTTCACCCTTTTGAATTGGTGAAGGACAAGATGAACAATTATATTGAATCTACTAAGGACTCTCTCAATAAGTACCATGTTCTCTATCACAATGAACCTGAATACCTAAAACAAATGATACATTGCCAAGATCTCTCATATCAAAATGACTAGACAATAAATTCTGTGTCTCATTCAACAATCCAATACTAGAACTAGTGAGAAAAATATCATCAACATAAAGCATAAGAATGACAAAATCACTCCCACTATTCTTTAGATAAACACATCAACCTAAAGCATTTTAATTAAAACCAAGAGAAGTCACAACATCATCAAACTTGAGATACCATTGTCTGGAAGCCTGTTTCAACCCGTAAATAGATTTCTTTAATCTGCAAATCAAGTGTTCCTTGCCTTTCTCTACAAAACCATATGGTTGAACCATATAGACATCTTCATCTAGATTTCCATTTCAAAAAGCAATTTTCACATCCATTTGATGAAATTCCAAATCAAAATGAGCAACTAAGGCCATAACAAGACGGAATGAGTCCTTTGAAGACACCGGTGAGAAGGTTTCCTTATAATCAATACTTTCTCTTTGATTGTAACCATTTGCCACTAATCTTGCTTTGTACCTGTCAATATCTCCAGATGCATTCCGTTTAGTCTTGAAGACCCATTTACAACCAACAAGTTTATAACTATCAAGTAATTCAACAATATCTCATACTCCATTGTGAAACATAGAGGCTAATTCATCTTCTATAACAATCATCCAAGCAAATGAATCAGGACTAAAGAGAGCCTCTTGGTACAATTTGGGATTAGAAATATGAGATATGTCAAAATCATGTTCTTGTAAATAAACAATAAAATCATCTGATATGACAATCCTATGAACTCTTTGAGATCTTCTTAAAGGAACTTCTTGAGGGACAACCTCTTCAACATCTTCGCTTACCTTTTCATTTTCGTGAACTAAATCACTAGGAACCTCATCATTATGATTAGTATTATTATTATCAATTGAAGGCAAAATCATCGGCGAATGTAAAACTGGCTCGGGCATAACAACCCGATCTTCCCTTAAATCAATTTTCCTAGGCAGTTGTCTCCCACCGTCCAACTGGTAATCAAAGTATATAGCTCGACCTGATTCTATTAGTCTAGTAGAATTTGAAGGACAGTTAAATCGATTACCTCTTGAACCAATGCAATATTCAATAAAGAATCCACTAATAGTTTTAGAATCCAACTTCTTCAAATATGGATTATATTGTCTTACATTTGCCTTGCAGCCCTACACATGGAAATGCTTTAAAGTGGGTTTCCTTCCAGTAAATAACTCATAGGGAGTTTTAGGAACAACTTTACTTGGAACTTGATTCAAAATGTATAATGCTATTCTCAGAGGATCTCCCCAAAGAAACTCTGGTAATATAGAATAGCTCATTATGCATCTTATCATATCCATAAGAGTATGATTTCTCCTTTCAACAATACCATTCTGTTGAGAAGTCCCAGGCATAGTATATTGTGTCTCAATTCCACAATCACTTAGGAATTTTGCAAAAAGTCCCGGATTCCTCTCAATTTCGATATATATGCCATTATATTCACTTCCTTTATCTGATCTTACAGATTTAATCTTCTTTCCCATTTTCAATTCAACAGCAGATTTAAATATCCTAAATGCATCTAAAGACTCAGATTTCTTATGAAGAACAATCCATCCGATATTCAATGCCATAAATTCTCAAACCCAAACGTCTATGCCATAACATCGATAACCTTTCATCAATCCTTTCACGTTTTGGTCCAAAACTGATATTCAATGCAAAATTAGATGTACTGAAAACCTTAGGATCCAGATCAAGCATATATAGACCACAAAATAACATACATGAACCAACCAAATAAAATTTAAAATAAATAGAAATCTTTACATTTCCTTAAATAAGTGAATAACCACATTTGTCTAAACCAGAATTAGAAATCAACTAAGTCCTGAAGGCAAAATGTAAGTTTCTTCATTCTATCCTAGAGATATGCTTCTCATTCTAACTTAGCCTCCTCTTGTTTCTCAATCTTTGCAATGAATTCATAACGTGAATTATAGCACCAGAATCCATCCACCAAGAATTAAGAGGAAAATCAACCACATTAGATTCAAATAATACTAGAGCTAGAGGGGTACCTGATTTGTTAGTTTTGTTCTTAAGCTTGTAGCAATCTGCTTTCTTATGACCATACTTCTTGCAATAATTGCATGTACCCTTAAATAACTTCTTTCCAATCTTCTTCTTAGGCTCTAAATGACCTTAATTCTTAACCCCCTTATTATTTCACCAATTTTTACCCTTTTTCCCATTGGGTTTATCATTTGATTTATCCTCATGCCCTCAAGAAACATATTCAAATTATTTTATTTGAATCTACTGACTGCAAACTTGTAATTGAGTGGCTTGTGCTTGTGCTTACTAGGGGCTGTGGCTTGTGCTTCAGCATTCCTTTTGTTCAATAAACGTTGCCCTTTAAAATATATATATATATATATATATATATATATATTTTATGTTAGGGACCTCTCCCACTGTAAACAGAATTAGGTTTTCCACCCCATTTGGATTATCTAAATCACATCTATAATAACAATTTAATTAAGTTATTAATTAATTAATGTAATTTATCAAAAACTTGTAAATAAGTCTAACAATAGGCTTATGTTAAAGTTCATTTATGGATTCTATGTTAAAATTCTTACACGAATTCCCGGTTACCTAATCACTATTTTCAGCGTAGTGAAAATCTGGGCACAATTTTCGCAGGCTAAAAGCATTAAAAACCTGCATATTACTCCTAATCAGATAATGTAAGAAAACATTAAGCTGCAAGAACTGTCTAACCTGGAAGGAATGCAGCATATTGTCGCTTTTGTGCCCACGAAAGACTGCATAAAAGTCCAGGAAACAATGATGACTTGGGTGCAAACAAGAACATTGGAAGTCGAAGAAATGGAACAAAAGCACATTCACATTCACATTCGTTTGAGCTTACAGGGATTAATTCTTTTATTACATTTTCGATAAAAGAAAGTATAATTTCAGGATCAACGAAGATGTGCATTCGAATTGAAAGTTCATCTTAAATAAGGGGGTACTCACAGTGCTCCTGCTCCAGCTGGACCTACAGCTTTGCATAGAGACATCAGAGTCATGGAAATACCATTAGCAACTCCTCTTTGGTGTTGCTCCTGTGATTCAGTGTCCGAAGACACATTAAACAAAGTCAAAAAATTTGAAGGTATTAAGGTAATGATGCTCTAGCCAATTTATAGAAGAAAGAAAAAAAAAATCAAGGGACAAAATGAAGCAAAGAAGAGATTACCACTGATCTGTTTTGCAATATAAACGCTCCCGTAACAATGGATGTCTGATGACAGCGAAAATTATACTAAGATGTTACAAACTGAAAGCCCTACAGATTGGCTGAACAAGATTTATGAGATAAAAAAGAACAACAGCTAGCTAATTCACCATTTTAAAAAGAATTCAAAAATAGCTTTCTATAAACAACGATATGGTGATGAAAACACATCTTATAAGTGCTGTAAAAGTTCCAAGGCACTTACAGATAGAATGTTTTTCAATAAAGATGCACAGTTTAGCACCATGGAGAGTGCAAGTCCAGACAGCAAAGCTATGAATGGATAGCTTGTCAATAGACCTATTGACAGAACCTACACAAAGAAAGATTCAACACCACAACAGATTATACTCAATTTCATACAGATAATAATGGGACAATCTAATGTTTCTGTATTGCTGTAAAGAACTTACTCCTGCGAAACGAGTTGTACCAATAGGGCCAAATATCTTGTCCACGAAAGGATACAAAGAAAGTTGGTAAACTAAAACACCAAAACCTGAAAAATAACAAAGTGTTACCAAGATATTTTGATATTTCCCACATCCTTAACAACTTGAAATATGACAAAGTGTTACCAGAAATTGCTAGAACTTCACCAACATCTTGAGTTGAATAGCTTAAGCCCCCCAAACTATTAGGGCTTACAGCCCACAGTGAGAATATCTGTAGAAGAAAATTGATTTGTTATATGATTATCTTGATTCAAATTCTTAAGTTGAATCAAATTTTCAAGTCAATAAAGACGATGAATTTGGACATGTGAATAAACCTTTTGCAAGGTTCACATCAGTACCAGTATAATCAAGTTACAACTTCTGTCTTTCCACAATGTAAACTAAAATCTCAAACTTTCAAGATCCTAACATGTGGATTTACAGAAGTTAACTAAGAAATTGCAAATCAATTGAGTAGCACCTATTTAATTTATGTCTTATATTAGTTCAAAGATGGCATTTCATATCAATGAGAAACAACCAAATTTCTAAAGCATTAGGCAACGGTTAATTAGACATCGACTTTACCTCTGCGTAAGCCATATCATGAAGTGAGAAAATGCAATATACTATGATGGATGACATCAACGGCCAATTCTTCAATAGGCTCAGTTTAGAGTTCATTTCTTTTCCCCCTTGCACTTCTGTTTCACCATCAGATCCTTGAACTGGAATTGTCACTTCCAAGGCATTGTCAGGCTGAGGATGCTTGTGCAGTGTTTCCTGCATATTTTAGAATTTAGAACTGTCATTTAACAAGCATCACCACATTCCATAAGTCATCTCAGGAAATAATGCGAAGAATTGAAAATATATCATAGTTTCAAGTCCTTGTAAATTTTACTTGACACCTATATAAATTCTTAATACCCTAAGAATGCTTGTTCAGCCCATTCCCTCTCGCAAAATAGAAGATAACCATGCAAAACTGGAAGGTTAACTTCAATTTTTTAAAGGGCATTTGCAATTATACCAACAGACTTGACAGGAAAGAGGTATATAGTGAGAGAAAGCTCAAAATTTAAGGAAACTAAGCTGACTGAGGATTTCTCTTGCAAAGCTTTGTTGCTTTCTTAGCTGTTCATTTAAGTGCCAATATTAATTTGGTAACATCATTGCTTTGAGGAAAAATAAATAATGTTCAGATGTCGTCTAGGTTATTGGATTTTTAGTCTTGTGTCTACTGTTGTTTAATTCAGTCGAATGACAGTTTTTATTGTAAAATTCTCCCAGCCATCATGTTTATATATGCTTTGTGAAGTTCAAATGCTTAGATGAAAGCCATTAAAGTGCAAGGAAGATATATTAGAAGTTATAAAGTAGAAAGCATGAAAATTTGAAACTAAGATACATATTTTATGAACGTAAGACATACCGGAAGCCAAACTAATGAAATTGTCACAACCAATGCCAAAACAGATATGCAAAGGCAGGGCAAGAAGTAGGGCATTCTGCAAAACGGTTCAAAGTGAGGGGAAAAGTTTTAAAACACACACAAGTATTCAAAAAATGCAAGTAAAATTAAAGCAGTCAATTACCTCCCAAAAATAGAATCAGGTGAAAATATGCCTGGATATTTCTCTGCAGGCTTGATAAGAAGTAGAATTGAAAGAAAATTATCAGTCAAGCAAAGGAGAAAATGTAACTAAAGTAATTTACTCATTCAACCAGTGCATTACTTCATGCATTAAGAACTAAAATTTTTAAGGAAAAGGGCAATGTTTATTGAACAAAAGGAATGCTGAAGCACAAGCCATAGCCCCTAGTAAGCTTATGTGTCATAACTCAATTACAAGTTTGCAGTCAGTAGATTCAAATAAATCAAACTGGCTGAAGTTTGTAGAATGTTTTGTTGTCAGAAATACCATTTAAAGGGAAAAAAACACAAGATGCACCTTAGTTGATGAAATGTCAACAACAGAGAGGTTGACAGAGAGAGACAGGGAGAGAGGCTAAAATTAGATATCTGGCAAGATGCTGAAGTTGAATGAACAAAAAATACTTGAAGCTTACAGGCAAAACATATGTGACTTCAAGTTTGAAGCTGAAAAGGTATCATCCTAGTCTTAAACTTGGTCTTAAATTCACAATGTTAATAGTCAAATTAAAACAGGCCTAGTAGAGCTGGATCAAAATCAATGAGATTAAGCAAAATTTCTTTGCTGCCTAAATTCTATGAAAGCTTAATTTCATTTTATGCAAAAAATGATAGGAATTTACATCTAATTGACCACAATCACCAAATTTTAGCTGGATAAAATTAACTTGATCCCAGTATGTCTGTCTCGGAGCCGTCACCTTGCCTTCTTAACTCCTACATTTGATGCAATGCATAAGTTTGATTCTACCTATTAATGAACAGAAGCTTTCAAGTTGACATGTCGAAGCTGGCTTGCAATCAGGACAATTAATTCATAAGAAAAGAAACAGAAGCAGAGGAACATAATAGAGATATCAAATAATCTAAAAGTAATGTGAACAAGTGTACCTGTGCAAGGAAACCTCCTAAAGCTGGGCCAATGATCAACCCTATGCCCCATGCTGTACTGACCTGAGGAAGATAGAAGTAAAGATTGAGATCATAAAGCTGTGGTCAGTTGGGATTTATGGAGCCACCCTGGATAGTTACAGCCCTAGAGACTTTTCAAAGATTTTTAAGTTAACTCAAAAGTAATGGTGCTGGGAGAAATCTTGGATTCTTACCGATGAAAGACCCAAAGCTTGATACTCTGGACGAATAAGTTCACTTGCATAAGCCTGGACAGAGAATAGCTGTCAATATAATCTCTAATAAAATACTAAGGAGAAGTATGTAGGCAAGAAAGAGTGCAAGAGCACCATCAATGGATGAACTCTAATTAGTCATATCAAACAGGAGTTTCATCTTACAGCTGTTTTTCAAGAAATACATCATATTACCCTTATTGGTCCTAGTAAACCATTAAAAGCTCCGAGAAGAAACCTTGAACAGATAGCCATCCAATAGCTTGTACTAAGTCCAAACATTGCATTGAAAACCACCCTGAAATTAAAATCCACCAATTGTTTTAAAATAATGTTAATATTCAGAATGCTCCATTAAATCATTCACTTTGTGGCTTTTGGTTACAGAAGGAATACACTGAGGCGGTGCTTATAACGATGACTGGTTTTCGACCATATCTATCAGCTGCTAATCCCCAAAGGACAGATGTTAACGTTCTTCCAAGCATATATGAGGCACCTTCAAAATTTTAAGCAATGTATGAATACTCCTTAACAAGAAGCAATATGCACTCCTTGTGGATAAGCCCATAAAGATATTAGATAGTAAGGACAAATAATATTTACCTACATAGCCTGCATAGTAGGTAATGTCTTCTGTTCTTCGTGCAATGTGGAAATCTCTAATCTGTAGTGGTGAAAACAAAAGTTCCCAACAAATTTTAACTCTGTATAAGAATTTATCAACCCGAAAGATCCATTTATGAGAAATGGAAGCAAATAATTGTGTAAAAAACTATGAAAACAAAGTCATTAGCCTGACTCTAGCAAATGCGTTGCACCATTTTCTTCAAAAAGTAATGCATGTTTCTATAAATGAGGCCAAAAAATTACAATGGCAGGCCACATGAGATTTCAATTTTTCTGAACTTAATCTGATGCACTTATAATTGACAAACTCGGAATAGGCTGAAATTTTGGTGGGCTGCTTGGAAACTGTCTGTTGATTTAGATGGTTCGGAGTCGTTTAGATAGTTTTCCGACTTTTTAAGTTTTTGGCAATTTTCTGTTTTTTTAATGGCGCTTTCTTAATTTTGCACTTCCTATTAGGTTTAGGGTTAACACCCTATATCAGTGGTTTTAGGTTCTTGTTATAATCAAACTATTATTATTTTTTATTTTGATAATCATATCGAGAGAACGATTTTATTCCTCTATCGAATTCTAATTCCTGTTTAACCAGTTTTCCATTGGATTCCGATATCAATTGGTATCAGAACACAAGTTTCTTGAAACGATGGCTAAACAGAATCGTGTTGGTCGTGGACAGGGGGCTCGTGATGGCCGAGGGCATGGAGTCGTTCCTGAAGCAGACAAAGAACAGCATTTAAGAGACCCGCGAGACATAGAAGTTGAAGAACAGAGAAGACGAATCCAAGATTTGGAGCTACAACTTGCGAAGGCGAGATTGGACGTTCAATCTGAAAAAAAAGCAAAATCTGAAGATCCATCTGATGATGAAGAGGAGGACGTTGACCGTTACGAGGTTCTAAACCAGGGACAGAATCGAGGAGTACAAATTAGAAATCAATCCTTATCTTATAATTTTGGGATGAAGATCGAGATTTCTGAGTTTCGTGGTAAGGCTCATCTTAATGAGTTTATTGACTAGTTACATATAGTAACGGGGGTCTTTGATATCAAGGATCTAACTGAAGGATAGAAAATTTAGTGGCTATTAAGCTACGAAAACATGCCTCGATGTGGTGGGAGCATGTGAAACAATAGCGTGCTAGAGAGGAGAAATCAAAAGTGAATCGCTGGGAAAAGATGAAGAAATTGTCGCAAAAAAAATTTCTACAAACTTATTATAGGCAAGAGGCGTTTATAGAGTCTCACACTGTTAAGCAGCGAGATTTAACAGCCGAGCAGTACACCTAGGAATTTGATCAATTGTGGATGTGTTGTGATGTGATTGAGAAAGACGAGCAAACAATTGTTCGATATTTGGCAGGGCTGCGATATGAAATCTCTGATGTTGTCCAATTACAGCAATATTGGACCTATGAGGATGTGTGCAGATTGGCCTTGAAGGTGGAAGGTCAATGTAAAAGGAAGGACAGCAGTTCCAAATTCCAAAACCGATGGTCAGGCAAAGAATCCAGAGGAAGATCCAATTCGACAGCAGCCGCAGTTAAGGGTGCAAGTTCCAAACCGGCATCCAAGGAGGGGCAGAGTAGTGCCAGAACTAGCAGGGGAGATGCTACAGGCAAGCGATGTTTCAAGTTTCAAGGACTCAAACATTTCATTGCCAATTGTCCAAACCGACAATTTGTGACACTTGTTGAGGAGCCAGTCTATGATGAATTCGAAGCCGAACAAGAGAATGCAGATGCAGAACGAGAAGACATTATCTATGCTGATTTTGGTGATTCCCTAGTCATTAGAAGAATTTTAAATGTTGCTATGGCAAACGACGAATCGTGGCTTAAGCATCATATTTTTCATACTAAGTGCAATAGTGGAGGAAAAGTATGCAGCATGATAATAGATGGAGGGAGCTATGAAAATGTGCTATCCACTATCATGGTGGAGAAGTTAGGGCTGAAAACAGAAAATCA
The DNA here is from genome assembly GCA_028571225.1 of Parsonsia alboflavescens. Classification (NCBI taxonomy): domain Eukaryota; kingdom Viridiplantae; phylum Streptophyta; class Magnoliopsida; order Gentianales; family Apocynaceae; genus Parsonsia; species Parsonsia alboflavescens. Next base: position 6,198 of record JAOXNR010048452.1, on the reverse strand, counting down.
TCCTCAACCATATAAGCTGTTGTGGTTTAGGAAAGGGAACTAGGTGAAGGTGTGCAAGAGGTGTCTTGTGCAATTTTCGATTGGAAAACATTATACTGATAAGGTGTGGTGCGATGTGGTTCCCATGGATGCTTGTCATATTCTCTTAGGGAGGCTATAGCAGTTTGATAGAAAGACACAGCATGATGGCTTCAAAAATACCTACACCTTCAGGAAGGATGACCGGACCATTACCTTAGGTCCTTCAGACTTGAGAAAGGAGGTGAAGAATAATATATTGTTTAGATCAGAATTTCAAGAAGAAGCATTGAAAGAGCCTGAGCTTTTTGCTATTATGGTAATGGAGCAAAATTCTGATAGTCCTGAAGTTCCTACACAAGTTGTGCCCTTGCTTGAGGAGTTTGTTGATGTCATACCAAATGAGATGCCACTTGGGTTACTACCCATGAGAGAAATTCAGCATTATATTGATTTCATTCTAGGAGCTGTTACCCCCCCCCCCCTATAAAGTGGCTTACACAATGAGTCCAAAGGAATCTGAGAAGATTGAAATCAATGAAGACGAAGCAGATTCGAGGGCAAATCTTTTCATAGCAAGGGAGGATGATGCACTTATAATTGACAAACTCAGAATAGGCTGAAATTTGGTGGGCGGCTTGGAAATGGTCTGCTGATTTAGATAGTTCAAAGTCGTTTAGACAGTTTTTCAGGCCTTTTCAATTTTTAGGCAAATTTTTGTTATTTTAATGGCGTTTTCGTAATTTTGGATTTCCTATTACTATTAGGTTTGGGGTTAATTATTGCTATTAGGTTTAGGGTTAACACCCTTTATAAGTTGTTTTAGGGTCTCGTTATAAGCAAGCTATTATTATTTTTTATTTTGATAATTATATCGAGAGAACGATTTTGTTTCTATATCAAATTCTAATTTCTATTTTGCCAGTTTTCTATTGTGTTCCAACATCATAATCCCTTATACCATGTTACAAATTTATGTGAACTGCAGTTTTATTTGACAAACAAAGCATTCATCACTAAACCAGTTAAGAGCATGCAGAAAGGAAGGAAATTAAAAGATGTGGAAGTAATGACATGCTGTTATTATTGGTTCTTTCCGGGCCAAAGAGTAACTTATACCTTCTGAAGATTTATCAAAGGCAGAGTGAAGAATAAATAGAAAATAAACATATAAAACAATAAAAATTCATGGCACCAAACACAAATTTCCCAAGACCCACAATCTTACCATGAAATAAAGAAAGGGAAAGAGTGATGAGATTGGCAGTGCTGAAAAGGAAATCCAAAAGAAAAAAGAAGGGTTAAAACATGTTCTTTCAAAATAAAAAATTTTTTAAAAAAAAGCTGTGTTGCAATTTCTGCCACCAGAGATTTGAACTCAAACCAACAAAAAAACAAAGCCCAAGAAAATAAATGGTTTTTTTTTTTTTTTTACCTGCACTAAGAACAATAACCCATAGTGTAAAAAGCTCTTTGAAAGGCAGACCTCGCCGCCTTTCCTTCATCCGATCCACCTTACAACCTGGGCAATTCTCATAGTAATCTTTCTTTAGCAGCGGCACTTCATGTCCATGACTCCCCATTTTTTCTACTACCACTTTTCCCGGTCCCTAAACAACAACAGCTCTAGTCCTCAAACAAAGACTCAGAGCAACCTCTCCCAAGACTGTTCCAGGAAGAAGAAGAAAACAAAAGAGTGGTTCAAAATTAACCCCACAAGAAAAAAAAAAAGTAGCTATGTAAGGCCCTTTCTTTCATTCTCCTTCGAAAGGCAGCTGTTTTCGCGCTCTTTGGAAAATCCTGGAATAATTCTATCATATGGGTGGTTTACTCTATCTATTCGACATTCAGCAGCCAGCAAGGCTTAACGTACAGTTTTGGCCGCTGCACTTACACAAACACCGAGGAGCCGGGCGGGGTGTCACTTGATTGACACAGTTTTGATGGTTGGAAGATTCGGAACCTTACGATTCACGGAGCACGTGGACTTCATACGTGCCATGTCTCCAAGGGAACCATGTCCATATCATATTTATTTAGTTCTGTCAGAAAAGGTCTTGAGAATAAATAACATTAATGATTAAACCAATGAGATGTAGTCATAGTAGTTGGCATGGATTCCGTTGTCGGGTCCAGACTGTACACTTCCCGGTCAGACACGATACTCAAACAAATCCCACAAGGACAACGTCCGGAAACACCACCGTACAACCCCCACCATTCACCTAAACATGTGTATTAATATATAAATATATATACACCCACTAATTATAAATTATTATTATTATTAATTAATTAATTTTTTAAAAATAATTATCAGTGATTTATATTTGTTGTGGTTTTGTTAAGGCACGTTTCGGAGAGTACCGTAATGCAAGTTCCAATTGTTATCGTAATGGAATTCTTGCTACAGTGCTCATGCAGCCAATCAAGCGGAGCATTAATTCCGTTACGGTAATGGTTGGAGCGCTCATTAAGGTGCGCTCCGGAGCACTCCTTAGCAAATCTAATATTTGTTATATATTTCATCTATCATTAAATATAAGTAATTCGAACTGATTTTTCTTATCATTAATTATAAATTATTATTATTGGTTAATTAAGTATTTGAAAGTGTTTCTTCTATAGGATTTTTAGTCGATTTGATCTCGCAAGTTTGAACCAAAAAATAATTCTATCTCTTAAGATTTTTTTAAGTCATAACGATTCCTTACGTTTTTACTAATAGTTGAAAAGGTCACATTTTTACTATTAGTTGAAAGGGTCAAGACTATCAATTTCAAACACGACGGAACCTATTATGTACACGGTCCAATGAGAGGTAATTTAATTATTTCACCGTGAAACAACCTCGTTTTCTTTGATGCTGAGTTTTAGAAAAAAGAAAAAAAAAAAGCTCACTTTCAGAGGACGGTAGCAGTACTTGGTCTTCCTCCGTGGTTTCCAAAACTAAAGCCAACAAGAAGATCTGCAGGGTTGAGAAGATCAAAGAAACCCCACTGAATCTTATAGGCGGGGGAGAAACCAATCGGAGACGGAAACCTTTTGCCATCCCAATTGCTGCCTGGACAACTCCGATTACAACCGTGGACGCTACCTCCTAAACTTGCCGAAGGCGGCGTGGAGGATGAAAATACTCCCCGTGAAAATGCAACAACAAAAATAACTGGTGAACAATCATAATCATATTCTCCTATTCAAAGAGAAACAATTTTAAAAAAACTGAACAACAGCATAAGAGAAACAAACAAGAAGAGAAAGGGGTGGAGTAGAAATTTAGCAAAGCAATCATCAGATATGGAGGTAAGTTGAAGCTAGTAAGGTTGACTTGAGGTGACCATTAATGGCTGAAATTAAAGCTGTGCAGTTGATGTTGTTGAGCAGGTTCTGATTCTCCATAAATGCCATCCTTTTTCCACCAACGGGAGAGGACAGTAATTGCCCTTTTCTGGTTGTAGAGATGGTTTTAAATCTATCAAAATCAATTCACCCCTCGTTACCTCTCGACGCCCTCTTTGATCTTCTCAACCCGACAGATTATTTGTTTGGTTTAGCTTTGGGAACCACGGAGGGAAGACCAAGTACTACTATCATCACCGGGAAGTAAAACTTCATTAAAATTTTTTTTTTATATAAAAACACCCAGCACAAAGGAAAATGAAATGATGAAATTATACCTCAAGTGCCATGCACGTGACATGCTCGGTCGTATGAATGATCGAAAATTGGTGGTTTTGATTATTCTAATTACTCATTAAAACGTAAGGGTCCGTTATGACTATAAAAAAAAAATTAAGTTATCGAGCTATTTTTTAGTCCAAACTTGTGGAATTAAATTGGCCAAAAACCCTTTTTCTATATTATCCTTCTATTGATATATAGTGAAATGGTACTCAAGTTTTTAAAAGAATAATTTGAGGGTATTTTAGGGGGGGAAAAAAGTTACCTAAATTTTTACAAAATGATGGTCAATGACTTATATTTAGTGATGAATGACATATAATTTATGCGTTATTTGAGTTATTTCGTCGCAATTAATTTGATAAAAATCTTTAAATGATAAATTTGGATTCTACAATATTTGTTGTAATGACTTGAAGTCATTACTTCTCAATCCACGATACACTTTGTCTTCTAAGCAAATATAAATTATTCTAATTAACTTTTATTTTCATTAATTATAAGTCATTGTTAATTAGGTAGTTAAATATATTTTTTCTATATTTCTCCTCTAATAATATAGAGTGAAATGGTGTTTGGATTTTTCAAAGGATAAATAGAGAGAATTTTAGAAGGAAAAAAATCTTAATTTTTGTAAAGTGACGACCGGTGACCTATATTTAGTGATGGAGTGAATTAATATTAATACTCCCTCCATCACTATTTATAAGTCATTTTAGATAATTTTTCTTATCACTAAATATAAGTTATTGTCGTTACTTTATTAGGTATTGTCCTATTTTTCCACTACATTACCAACATCTCTCTCTTCCCTAGTCATAAATAGGTACATTTTAGGGGGGGAATCTATTACTCTCTTCGTCCGAAATTGAATGTCAAATATTCTATTTTGAAATGTTCGGAATTGAATATTCTATATTTAGAAGTTTATCATAATTTGATATTATTACCCTTAGTTAAATTGTTTTTTATGTTGTTTTAATTGTGTAAACTAAAAACCTTCCATTAGGGCTCTTCTATTACATGACAATAGGCAATTAAAATAATTGTGAGATCATATAGTATCCCGCCAATTGCTCCTAGAATCGTGGAATTTCCCTTAGTTGGGATATTTTGCCATTAACGTCTTGAGTCAAGAGCTATGAGCTCGCAAACCGATATTTAAACCAACTTCACGATTTGCCCGTGAACTTTGAAGGTCTCTATTATCACTTTTGGGAATTTGCACCAAGTGACCGTAGGTTCATGGGAGATGTTAGGAGTAGCGCACAATTGGTCATGGCATGGAAGATGTATGAGATAGATTTGAGTTTAATAGATTGAAGGTTGTGATCTAATAAGACCTCTTCTAAGCTCATTTAAGAGGTCAGTGGTAACAAGTCACTGCCCATCTTTCCCCATTGACTTCATAAGTATGACTTTTAGGTATTAAGGGTTGGAGTTTTAGCCCCATTTGGATTGACTTTGTTCAGATCGTGCTCATTTCTTCCATCAATAATAAAACTCAATAAATTTAAAAAGAAATTTCTACAGCCAATTAAATAAGGGTAAAATCGATACATTTAGTAAATCTAATATTTTTATTAAAATTAATTCAAATCAGAATGGAACATTTAATTTTGGACGAGTATTTTAATTTTGACAGCCGACAGCCGGAATAAATAATGATATATGATTGTTGTATTATGGGCACAATTGATGATGAGTAATGTGGAATAAAAATAATGGATTGATCAGAAACATATTGACATATAGATTGCTGTCCTTTATTTCTTAATTATCCGTGGCTCAGAATTTACGCTTAGAGTTCCGAGCCCTCCACCATTTGTGATTCTGAAAGTTAGAGAATTAATTACGGCTTAAGTATTAATGTGGCTATTAAATTTATATTTTTAACTTAATTTAATCATTTTATTTTATAAGAATAGTCAATTTGATCACTAAACTTTTAATTAAGTCAATTTAATCATTTTACTTTGAGGAGATGATCAATTTTACCACTGAACTCTAATTTAAGCTAAAAGTTTTAATATGTAATTTCTCTCTGTTTAAATATGTTCTGAATGCATTTTTTTGGGTCATGAAATAGTTTACGCATGTGAATTACCTGCAAACTATGTTTTTGATGTTCGTCCGGTTTTCATTTGCATTTTCTATGAGAATATGCAATGGGGGGTGTTGTTCAAGTCACCCATGAAATATGTCATGTTACGGTCTAAGTGCTTCATGTTACCATGGTTTTATAACTCTGCCAGCGTCCAATGATGATTTCTCTAAGAATTCTAGGGCTCTTATGCCCTTTTCTCTGCCGCAGTGTATATTCGCTTGATGGCATTTTTTCAGCTCATTTTGTTTATATATATATATAAACAAAATGATGGAGTGTGCGTCACTGCACACACTACCGTGCGCGGACGTTAAAAATGAGACGGAGAACGGAGACTTGCTGACACAACTAAAATAATTGGCTTGAATTATATACCAAATTTGACACAAAAC